>CABFOQ010002054.1:10540-35094 GCA_900660455.1 Gephyroberyx darwinii | reverse complement strand
CAGCAATTAATTGCCTAAAATGTTACATGTAATAAAATTAAAATGTAATGCCTCCTCTGTCACATAGTATCATGCTAGTGGGATTTTTAGTAGCCGAGATGCTCTTAAGTGATTAGAAGTTGTTTACTCATGTCACGGGTGACATAGGCCAGGGACCACCTGATAAAAACATTATGTGCATCAGCCACATGTATTAAGAGTCGTGAGAAGCTAAACATAATTGCAGGCTATCTCACTATACAGTTATTTTCATAAACTAAAAAAGACCTGTTTTTTTTTTTGTTTTTTTTATTACCTGTAAAGTATAGGTGACTAACGCTTGGAGAATAGTGGCCTTATTCATTAGAAGTAATGAGGTCTTGGGCTTTAGTGCTGCTTCATCTTGGCTCTGCTTGAGCTGAGCTGTTTGAGCCCTTTTACACTGATTTTCTCGATCTCAGTTTAAAGGTCACAGTGTTAAAGAAAGAAAAACAGGTGCTTACAGTGCAAAGGAATGGATTTTGAAAGGGGGGCATGTTTGGATGGTTGAACAATGAAGAAAAGTGGAGAAGTTTGAATCCTCTTGAACCATGATCGTTATGGAGGAATTGATAGTTATTTGTGCCAGGATTGTGAAAAGCGTATCTATATTTAAAAAAAAAAAAAATCTCATATGGGACATTTCCCCCATTTTGTTTAAATGTTTATTCACTGGGCAAGGGGAGCAAATAATTCTACATAACAAGGTTTGTCAGTAATACCCATGTTTTGACAAAGGCTTTTAGCACTGTATAACTGTATAACTGTCTAATAACAAAAAAAAAAATCCGATCAGGCCAATCTAATTTATTCTCATAGCAAAACAGAACGTGACAGTTTGATCTCTTTAAAGATTTCCAGTGTTTCAGATCTTTAGGTAAAATAAAAGGTACATTTCCTCAATGACGTAAGCCATGGTGCTCTTTTTCCATTTGCTGTTGTGGGTGAGATTATTGCTCCCCTGTGCCCCATCCTTCCCCTCACTGTGGTTAAATAGCAAGGCGCGCTGCTCCTCGGGGTAGACAGCCCCCTTTGCATACCTGAGGTTATTTAGATAATCCACCCACAAGAAGTTAATAAATAGGGGAAAAACAGCATTTCGACATGTACTCAAACAAAATCGAGGGGCCACGTAGAGGAAGGTCGTTTGACTCGATGAATATTGCCTTTGAAGAAAAACTGCTGAACAACGAGGTAAGCATTTATTGAGCAAAAAATAGAAAAATAAGAAAGGGTACATTAGATTGAAACATCCTGCAGCTATTAACCTACAATCATCATTGATATTTTAATATCCTATAACATGTATATAAGAGCTTCGGTATGGCTGACCTGGGGAGTTGAATGGTGTTTTCTTTTATGTGATTCTTTGATTAAGACTGCTTTTTTATTCGACAGTCATCGGAAGATAAATGTTCTGGGTCTTCTTAATAAATAAGCTTTCACTTTGTCGTCAGCGCAGATTAATTTAAGCCGTTTTGCGATACGTCAAAGCTTTAAGAAGGTTAAAGTGGAATAACTGAATTTCATCGTAGAAAATAACTGTTATTCTCATGGCTCGTGATAACTCAGTCTGTATAGTGAACATCCTCAGCCAAGACAGAAAACTATGAGCCGACCTGTGATGTCTCAACTGGAAGACACAGATGGAAAATGAGACCGTGACAGTAGCCGGGGTCCTCGGGAATAAGGATGCATGTTCTGGTTTGAGAACCGATGGTTTTCCGTAATATGAAGCTATTTTAAATGTTAAAGTTCAGACAAAAAAATACGATTTCATAAATCTACATAGTCAGACCCATATCCAATGTCAGCATCTTGGATGATCTGTACGATATCACAGATTGGAGTGTTATTTAAGGTTTCTGGCTGTGATGTTCACCAATACCAACTGGTCTGTCCAGGGTCATAATAATAATGTATCCTTAAATGTAGTTCATTCCATTTCAAGAGTGCAAAACATGCAGAATTAGTAACAAACAGACAAACAAAATGATAAATAATTAGGTTAGGCTAATAAAGAAACGCACAGATAGAAAAGAGATTGCCTAATCTGTATTAAGAAAACGGCGTGAATTTATTCTGCCATATAAGAATAAAAGCTGTTGACAAAAGGCATTGGACTCGTTGAGAGCAGCTTCACTTGCATGCAAAAAACCCCAAAAACAATAATTCAGTGAACATCGTGACATGAGCCAATAACTTATAACTTAGTAATTAGTAAATTTTGTAGTTTTCAACTTGTATGTTTAAAAAACATAATCTAATCTAACATCAAGAAAGGAGTAAACGACTTAATTGTGGGGTGCAGGTAGACCCACAACAAATGTAGTTCAGCCCACTTCATTTTAAATGCGTGTTGAATTGATCAAATGCGGCCTAATGTCGTGTGAGATTACCACCCTGGGGGAGCTAATAATAGGATTTGTCTCTGTCTAAATGAGATTGCTCTAAGGCGCTTCCTTGAGACAGAGACAAGTTCATCTTGGTTAAACCGAGACGAACAGAGTTGACCCTGGGGACCGTCCTGGGCCTGTCTCCATGCACTAATGCTTTCAAGGATACTACTGGCAGGGGTCCATCGACAACTGTTTTCCTGTGCTGTCTCCACAATGCTTAAAGGGCGAAATATGGTAGGCCGTAGTGAATTTAACTGAATTTAATATTGTGACCCGCCCTCTGCTCTACTTTCCTTCCACAAATAAAAAACTGTTTTGTTGGATAGACTGGGTAAAGGTCTATTTCTATATAATTCAATTATTAATAAATAAAATATAAAAGTGTTTTGAATCTTAAAAAATGGAAGCATGCGTTTCAGCCTGTGGTTGCGGAATACATTGCAGTGCCCTGACGACTATAATATAGTTTTGCTGTGATATGTGTATAGTATACGTCTAACATTTATTGTAGGATTATCATTGGTTTTTCTGAAGGATCTGCACAACGCATAGCCACACGTCGCTGTCCAAGGTGCTGAAGTGCCGTCGGGTGGGGTGGGGGGGAATTTAGCTTCTTGTGATCCACTAATCTGCCTGCGCACCATGCATGCTTCTGCATTTGCATTGCTTTTTCCAGTATGCCTGCAAAGATCTTATAACAATGAACACATCCCCACCCAGAGTTGTTTTCTAGGGTCACAGGAAAATATTTTGTTACATCAATTATCAAGGCAGTATGACTCTTTTGTTGTCATCTAAGAATTTAACCTTATTCTACTTTTGCACTCACTGGAAGTCGCTCTGCACCAGAGCAGCAATTAATTGCCTAAAATGTTACATGTAATAAAATTAAAATGTAATGCCTCCTCTGTCACATAGTATCATGCTAGTGGGATTTTTAGTAGCCGAGATGCTCTTAAGTGATTAGAAGTTGTTTACTCCAGTCATTACCTATCCGAGCAATGGTTTAGTTACTTAGGGAATGCATGAGTGTCATCTTAAACCCGATGTAGGTACAACCATCAGTTATTTAATATAACACCAATCTCTTGTTTTTTATTTAAAATCAGAAAGGTCTTGCTGTTTTTGACATTACAGTCATTTAGCAGATTTTATCCAAAGTGACTTACAAAGGTACTTGACACTATATGGGGATCAAACCCACAACCCCGAGACTGAGAGTCTCATGCTCTACTGACTAAGCTGTCCATGCCAGGTTTTTTACGAGTTAAGACTGGAACTGTGCAGCACTGGACCTGATAATTTACCAGAGTTAATATGTTTTGGCTTCGGTTTTCTTGAGCTTTAGGTGACTTCCACACCACCATATTGTTGTGACACAAATTAATATCTAATTATCATTAATTGCTGTTTTCAGATAAACAAATCAACCTTCACAAAAATTGAAGAAAACACTGAAAAGAAGAACACGCCAGAGAAGGGGAGAGCAGCAATAATCTTTTCCCTAAAGAATGAAGTGGGAGGACTTGTAAAGGCACTCAAACTCTTCCAAGTGAGTACTGAGTTATCTATCTATCTATCTATCTATCTATCTATCTATCTATCTATCATCTATCTATCTACCTACCTACCTATCTCTCTCTCTCTCTCTCTCTCTCTCTCTCTCTCTCTCTCTCTCTCTCTCTCTCTATCTATCTATCTATCTTTCCAGACACCTGGTTCTTGTCCAAGAAAATTACTTTATACCCTAGGTATCATTGTGGTAATGCCAAACATATCCTCTACATATGTCTGTTGTAGGAAAACCACGTCAACCTTGTACACATAGAGTCCAGAAAATCCAAAAGACGCAACTCTGAGTTTGAAATATTTGTGGACTGCGACAGCAACCATGAACAACTGAATGAAATCATCCAGCTGCTTCGAAAGCATGTGAATATCGTGGATATGGAGCCTCCAGATAACTCCTGTCTACTTGAAGAAGGTAAACAAGTAATGAAACTACAGACACGCCTTTTATTATTCTCATTACAAGATCACCTGATTAACCTGATTAACACTTATTTTTTTCTTTTCAGATATGGATAATGTACCTTGGTTCCCAAAGAAAATTGCAGACTTGGACAAGTGTGCTAACCGTGTTCTGATGTATGGCTCGGATTTGGATGCTGACCATCCGGTACGTAGAACAGTAAATGTACGTCTGTAGCTGTTGACTAAAAATCCCCAAATTTATAGCATTCTCATATCTTTGTATGTTTTTCTCCAGGGTTTCAAGGACAATGTCTACCGGAAAAGAAGAAAGCACTTTGCTGATCTTGCTATGAGCTATAAACAGTGAGTAAAACATTTAATCTGTGGACATTTTAATTATTTCTAAAATATCCGTTTTACAGTTTGTAATAGAATCATTCTGCCTTGTTCCAGTGGGGATCCCATTCCTCGTATTGAGTTCACAGAGGAGGAAGTAAAGACCTGGGGTGTTGTCTACAGTGAGCTCAACAAGTTGTACCCTACTCATGCGTGTCGGGAATACTTAAAGAATCTGCCTCTGTTGTCCAAACACTGTGAATGTCGGGAGGACAACATTCCTCAGCTGGAAGATGTCTCACGCTTCCTCAGAGGTAGATTACACTTCCTCAATAAAACTTTTCACTTCAAATACAAAATATGAAATATAATTGACATTGAATCATTTCTAGTAAGTTTAATTAGATAAGTCACTGTGTGGTTTCCAATGTATTTATCTTCTCAGAACGCACTGGATTTACCATCAGGCCTGTGGCGGGTTACCTGTCCCCCCGAGACTTCTTAGCTGGTTTGGCCTTTCGTGTTTTCCACTGTACCCAGTATGTGCGCCACAGCTCTGACCCCTTATACACCCCAGAGCCGTAAGTAACATGATATTAAATTGAGAAAAATGGTGGCAATGGAAAACATGGCTCATATAATAAAATTAATATCCTGTTGTCTTTCATCATCTAGGGACACATGTCATGAGCTGCTGGGACATGTCCCACTGCTAGCAGAGCCCAGCTTCGCCCAGTTTTCTCAGGAGATTGGCCTTGCATCACTTGGGGCCTCAGATGATTCAGTCCAGAAATTGGCCACAGTAAGTGATACTGCTGCCCAGGAAGCTTTAGCCAAATCAATTCAAGGAAGATATTTTCAATTTATGGACCAGAATAAAACTTTTTTCTTTTTCACTTAATCCTGTGTTTCAGTGCTATTTCTTTACGGTGGAGTTCGGCCTCTGCAAACAGGAAGGAAAGCTACGAGCATATGGGGCAGGATTGCTGTCCTCCATCAGTGAACTTAAGGTAATGGCATTTAAATTGTCCCTACACTGGGGAATTTTAAAAGTCTTCCTCCTGATATTTTTCCAATCATTCAACATCAAATAGGTTGGCTCATGATACAATATATGTCAAAGAGGGCAGGAACAGCCCTCTATCCCTATACACCCTCTTTCTCAAACCGGCCAAACCCTACAAGTCTGTTTCAGTTGGAGCATTTTAATACTGAAGAGTCCCTTTGAAATATTTAGCATCTAAGAGTAAAATCTAGATCAAATGGCATATTTTACTATTGGTATTGACTTATATATGAGCCATGTTTATGCTGGATATGTGCCAGTGTTTATATACAACATTGTGCACATTCTTTATTCTGTTTTTCTCTTACCCACAGCATGCACTCTCTGGTAATGCAAGGATAATGCCTTTTGACCCTAAAGTTACATCCAAACAAGAATGCATCATCACAACCTTTCAGGACGTCTACTTTGTGTCAGACAGCTTTGAGGAGGCCAAAGTCAAGATGAGGTGAGTTTGGTTGCTAAATGCATCCTAACAGTCTAAGTGTTGAATTCTAGTGATAACGCTAATCTAAACGTCATTCAAAATAAATAATTTATAATGATGCACATTTATACAAAACAAATCTACAAATAAGGCACACACTTTATTTCAATGGCAATATCCATAATATCACTGCCACTGTAATTAATGTTGAACATTTATCTGAAAACTTTAATTTCAGGGAGTTTGCCAAGACCATCAAGCGTCCCTTCACAGTCCGATACAACCCCTATACCCAGAGTGTGGATGTGCTAAGAGACACCCCCAGCATCAATAGTGTGGTGGAGGAGCTTCGGCATGAGCTTGACATTGTCGGCGATGCCCTCAGTCGGCTTAACAAGCAGCTGGGTGTCTGACTGCCCACAATCCGGAGTTGGAGTTATCCACTTACAGTCCATCAAGCTCACCGTGTCATCCCCAAGCACTGCTGTAGAGATACTGCTTTTAGCTTGCCCTTCGTCAGTACAATGAATGTGCATTGCTTTTGGCAAAATGCTCTGTTGTTCCCACTGTATAGTATATATGCTTGTACAATATACTGAGACGCTTTGGGTGTTTTTAGTCATTAATATTAGTAAACTCTACAAACCCAAAGAACTGCTTAACCCGAGAAACTGCTTTGCTTCAATTCTACTGAAATAGAATTGGCTTCTGTATTGCATCAAACAGCTCATGCGATACATGGTACTGGTTAAATATCTATGGTAAAATACCCCTTTTAAACTATCCACAGCTGTTACAAACTCTTAAGTGCTCAGTCCCCATAATTTTAAGGCTACTGTTATATATGATTGTGTGAAAGTCTTTGTAATTCATTGCTACTGTCATTATTCTTCCCATTTAATTCTCCACACTTCAATGATACGTATAAAATATACTTTGTTTGTATTCATCTGGTGTATTAATCATGTTCCTTTTTGTGCACTGTTCCTGGAATTTATAAAGATGAATATTGGTATTGTAAGAATGTTTTCATTGCACATTATGAAAGATTTGGTACATGTACCCTGACTTGTTTCATTTTACAGTGATGTTTAAAATACCTCCTCTTGAAGTGAAATGTAATTGTAGTACTCCTGAAAACACAATAAAACATTATTTTTCTACTGTAAAGAAATGTAGACCCTGAGTAGGCTATGTATTGAACTATCGAAACAAAATAAAATGTGCATCTTGTCCTCATTATGTGTCAAATTGTCTGGTCAAAATACCTATTTTATTATTATTGCTTCCTATCCCTATGGCTGTGGTATATGGAGACTGGGTTTGGGATTAGGACCATACTGCTGCTGCTGCTGCTGATGATGATGCATGACGACTACGACAATATTGATGATGATGATGATAATAATGATGATGAATAATCTGGGGGCCACTTTACCAAGGCTAGTACTTGAATTAAAAAAAATCTATTTAAAATGGCATGAAATGGCCACATTCAAAATTGTGGAAAGACGGTCATGTAATAACTGTTTCACGACAGTGTCGCAAATCATAGTGGATACCAGGTAACCAATGGAAACGAGCTCGCGGACAGAGTTTTGTTTATACGCGTGGGTAAGTTAACTGCTAAACATGATAAACGTTGAGTATAAGTTGTGTGTTTGGTTATGTAGCTTAATACATAATAATAATCTCAGATACTTTCCACCGGAAGAGCGACACCTCACTTGCGAACGTTAGTTTAGCATTTTGCTAGCCAGCGAACTAGCTTCGACATTACGTTACAAGTGCAACGATAACGTTAATGAACTGCAACTTAGTTTTAGCCTAACAGTTAAGTATACACCAGAGTGTTTGCAGGTCCTGAAACAGTCTTAAAATGTCATAAATCACAGTATCTAAACGCGGTAAATGTATTGAATACAGTTAAATAGAGCTTTTCAAGTCTCAAATTCGGTTTTAGAGGTCTTGTCGTTTCTTGGTGCGCTGTTCTTGGGAGAAATCAGCCCAGTCACGCACACGTAACGTTATATTCTAAGATAAGATGAAACTGTATTGATCCCCGTTGGGAAATTAGCTCGATTCTGAATGATCTACAATTGTTTTCATTCTTATGTTTCAATTGCCAAACGTGCCTTGAATTTCATTATCACAGGCATTACAAACATCTTGAAAAGTCTTAAATTGAACTTGATGAAACGTGAAGACACCCTGTACATATTCGTCATTCATATTGCACGCACAGGGGGCCAACAGCTATGGCCAGCTGGGACAGGGACATGTGGAGGACCTGTCGGTGCCCAAGCTCTCAGATACCGCTGCTCTTCATAACCGAGCAGTGCGGGCTCTCAGTGGAGGCGGAGGCCATTCCTTGGTTGTCACTAGTATGTTCCCATGTTGCAATTTCCACTTTTTCACTGCAATTTTTTTTTTACTAAAAAGTCTGCCTCTGTCGGTGTGGTTTGTTCCAGAATGGAGACCAACTCATAATAAAGTCTGAGAAAGAGAGTGGACTCCCCCTTCTGGGCAATACGTTAATGGTTTGTCTTATGTGGTGGATTTTGTATTGCACAGAGAATGGAGAGGTGTTTCTGTGTGGACAGAATCAGAGTGGACAGTTGGGACTTGGCCACACTGCAGACATCTCAACCCTTCACCTCTGCCCTTGCCTGAGTCAGAGGGTGGCAAAAGTATCCTGTGGTTGGGATTTTACTCTTCTTCTCACTGGTGAGCAGGTCACATTAGGAAATCATTTAATTGTGATAATATGGGGCTGTCATATGTTAAAAAGAAGTGAAAAATCATGGTTATTGTTGTATTTCTTCTGTTTCACAATGAGACTCCTGGTGTGATTTGTATGCTTTGGTAAAAATATCAAAAGTCAGATTCAAACTTCTGCTTATTCAAACTTATCATAGGTGTATGATAGAGGGGAATAATAACAGCACTTTGCTTAGTGGAATGTTTTTGCTTGTTTCACTTTTAAAGAAAGCAATGTTGGGGAAGTCGTGTTTCATGTTTGTTTATATTTTGAGTTTGTTGTTCTTCACACTGACAGATTGTGGTCAAGTATTTACATGTGGCTCCAATGCCTTTGGACAGCTCGGTGTGGAACAGGCAATCACACACTCGACAGATCTACTGGTTGTTGAAGTGAGTGCAGTGCAGGGTTGTCTTTTACTCTGTCAAGTTTTTAAGGAATGCAATACAGTATAGCTATGGCTTTGGTAGCCTCCCTAATGTGTGTTATAATACCTTTTATCTAATCAATTATTTTGTGATTAGAACTACTGCAAACCACACTTCTCCATGTGATCAGTGTCTTTGACGTAGATGTTACTGTGGTGTTTGTCTTCCTTAGAGTCTGAAGGAGCAAGTGGTCAGTGTTGCAGCAGGACTTAGACACTCACTAGCTGTCACTGGTAAGTTTGCATTATAAACTATCGTCAGTATGTTTTATATTGGGCTGTCAAACCACAAAACCTTTTTTCCTGTTCCGCATGAAGACACAGGCTCTGTATACCAGTGGGGAACAGGTCTGTCCAGTCATGCCAGGAGAGCACTCAGTCCACACCCTGTCCCTGCACACCTCAGCTCAAAAGTGCCCTCTCTGGTACCAGGTAATTGAAACTCCACCTGCAAGCTATTTTCTAGAAAGCAAGATATTATAGGCCTTAGGGAGATTTATATCAATGTATTGGTGTACCTGTATTGATGAATGTGACCAGTGCCTGTGCCCATCTTGCAGGTCTGGATCATGTAACTTCACACACCGTCGCTGCAGGCTCAGCCCACTGTGTGTGCCTTACAGGTAGGCATATGTCATTATGCCATGTTCATGTCATATCATACTTACCGTAAATATGAGGTGCTGACTGGGAAAAAATGTTCACGTCAGCCTCCTAGGAGTAATTACAAGTAGGACGTGGGAATTTTTTGTAGGCTCCAATATCTCCCACTTGGGGTCACTTGGCGAATTGCAGAAGTGTGTCAACACTTCTTTACCTTGCTCTACCTTTCTTTTGCTGCCACTGCTGGATTAAGAGTAATGTTCCTCTTGTGTTATGTGCAGGAGAGGGTGATGTGTTTCTGTGGGGGAGCAATAAGCATGGCCAGCTCACCACTACAGAGCCCTTCTTGTCCTCTCCCACTCTTCTCATGCGCTCACTACTGGATGGAGAGAGAGTTATCCACGTGTGGAGTGGCTGGACACACCTTGTTGCCAAAACAGGTGAGACATAATATTGCTGACCAATTTAACAGGATATATATACCTTATGCCTTATATGCCTTAGCTAACAAGGTTTTACATTTCAGAGAGTGGGAGAGTATTCACATGGGGCAGAGGGAATTATGGACAGCTGGGCAGAACAGCAACCAGTCAAAACCCAGAATGGCAATCAGGAGGTCCATTGGTAGATGGTGGCAGCCAGGGGGCATGTCTCCCTGCAGAGGTTAAGGTCCTTTGTGGAGCAACACAGGTAAGACATTTTAAGTGTTTCACAGTTTTGCAGATTAATTAACCTAAAGGCCACACACCACATGACCTTAACTATGTTAACGTATTGTTTATCTTATATAAGATTTATTTAACAAAGTCAAATCAAATCACATTTTATTTGTATAGCCCTTAATCACCGTTACAGTCTCAAAGGGCTTCACAGTGCCCAAAGTGTGAAACAATAAATGGTTAGTACACAACATCGCCCAGCCTTGGACCCTCACAGTGGACAAGGAAAAACTCCCACAAAACCTCTTAGGAAAAAATGGAGGAAACCTCGGGAAGGGCTACTCATGGAGGGATCCCCCTACCAAGATGGTCGGGCGTGCAATAGATGCCGAGTTTGGGCAAGCAGCGTATACAGAGTACATCAAAGTTTATTTGGGTGGGACATCCAGATATGATGTGGGACATCACAGCAAACAACAGCTCAGTCAGCGTTATCCTAGGACTAGGGGACCACGCAGGCGCCAACACTGCCGAGCTGCAGCCTGGAAGCAGATAAGAGACACAACAAACACCAAAGACGGTTAATTAAGGAAAAATGCTTATTTACTTATTCCCTGGTATTGATTGTATAGATAAAGTATTGGTCTTATTGATTACATACTGTACGAGTATAAAGTACAAAGTGCAGAGACAGGGATTCCTCCTCTCTTGGTGCTTTCACTTCTTCACTGCTACCTATGAAGGTAAAATAGGGACCTTACTCTCAACGCTCTGAACGATTCGATCTGTACTTGTGTCTGTGATTTTGTATCTACAGGACAAAAAGTTGAGAACATTTTTGTATTTAACTTAATTTATTGTGAAGTGCATGCACCCAGATCATTGATTGCGATATCATGAAGCTGCTCCTGTGAACCACAAACATGTTTGCATGAGTCTGCACATGCAAGTTTTATCACTATTCTTGCATTTAACTAGTGACTCAAATGATTTGTGCTGAATTCTGCTTACGAACGTAACATCAGTGAGATCCCCAACAGCACAGAAACAGCACTTCACAGTCTATCATTTTACAGAATTCAGATTTTTCTGTAACTACACATATCAATTTACAGATGTGGATTTTTTTCCTGTCGATACAAAATCCAGACACAAGTACAGGTCGAATCATCTTTTCCTCCAGTTTTTAGCAGACAATGTTTGCTTTAGTCCAGCAGGGGGAAGCAGACACCTACAACTGCAAAACACTGAACGCTAGTTGAAGGTTGTTTTGTATATGGTGAAACAGACAATGCCACTGAATGAGAGTCAGGCTTATCCAGTGGGTTGTTGTGGGTTGTTGTTACTTTACTGTCACTGTGTGTAAAACACATACATCCTGCCATTATTTTTCCCTAGGGAGACAACCACTTTCATTTAGTCAAGGCAGAGGTGTCTCCGGTTGGGGCAAGTATGAGTAGCACTGCAGTTAACCTGCAGTCTAAATGGAAGCTGGGTGGTGGGAGATCCTTGCCAATAAAGCAGATGTCAGGGACAGGCAAGGGCAAGTACTGGATCATTCTTCCACCACGCACAGATCATTGAGGTAACACTGCTGTATGTCAAGGCATAGTCCCCCTTGTGCACATAAAGCTAAAGGCAAGATGGATTAGCTGAGTGGACTATGAATCTCTCAGCCCACCAACCATGTCAGTCCTCCTAACATGCACACACACACTCACCCACAGAGTCAATATTTAGTAAACTGTCACATTTTTATGAGGCTTATGAAGATCGCTGGGGTAATAAATTATGATTCACCAGTGGTTCAGAAATCGATGGGTGTTTATCTATTCATGGCTTGCCACAGCTGCCTGTTATATCAAAATTATGACGAGAGCAATGGACAGTCTGGACCATATTAGCAAGCCTATATTAGCTAGGTTATATAAAACCCAATGACTTTTATTGCTGGTAGAAGAGTTTTAAGAGTCAGCATTTAAATTTTGCCTCCAGTAGTGTAGGCTTTTTCTCAGCAGTTGATGAAAAAATGTCCTTGGAAAAGCAGCATTAAATTGTAAAAGGTTTTCAAGGTTTTCCTCAGCAAAGGCAGGGCACATGCAGCCATGCTGAGATAGTTGCACTAACTCCTTAGGACAGCCCAGCAGTGTGTTATAGCTTTTGTGATAGAGCTGGCATTTCTCCTGCAGTTTTTAATGCTGCTGTGCTTTTTAATGATGCACTATAGAGTGAGGGACTGTGTGTTGGGATGGCTAAAATAATTAGACATGAAATCATCGGCAATATAGTTTGCAGTTGCCATGATTGTGACGTGGTATATGCCGTCTGGAATAAGTAGTTGGATAGTTGCATGACTACATCCAGTTACTTGCCAATTTTATTTCCATTTCAGAGCAGGGCAGATTGAAAGATATTTAGTATTGTGCTATCTATGTCATGTGTTGGCTGAAAAAATCTTGGTTATTTATTTTCCAGCATAAATTTATTTAACACCTTTATTCAGACCATCTTAATTTTCTTTGCAGATTGCTTGTGGATCTGAACATAACCTTGCCATTGTAGGTGAGTGTGTGTTTTTCCTCTCTAAAACCTTACCTACATTTCTTATATTTTTCTACTTAGGTCTTATTTTTGTATGTATTAATTTTAAAGATATTTAAGAATAACCCACTACCAAAATCTATAACATTCTCTCAATGTTATAGATTTTGGTAGGAAGATGGAAGGAAAAGGAAGATGAAAAAAGTTAATATAGAACAGTACTGGGAAGCTACTTAGAAGGGCGGAGGTTTCTGGGAAATGGGGCAGAAACATTGACACCCAATTGGTTTCAGTAAGTGCAAGTGACTGAAACAAGAGACACCATTTTAGGCCCTGCATGACGCTGGTCCTGAGTGCCTAAATGGTTAGGGAACAAGCAAGACGTGAGGCCAAACTATTTCAACTTATCCTCCTCACTATACCAAAGAATTAGTAAGGGAGCTGTCTAATCCTTTATAGTTTAACATCAGTGTGAAATATTAATCCCATTGCTCATTGCTCATTGCTCATTGCTCTGTGACCTTTGCTTCCGGAAGTAATTACAGCACGGGTCGATGGGTATCATTGACAGAAACAATTATCTGGCCAAGCCTGTAAAAGAGCTGAATTAACCACACACAGATTTTTAGGCATGTTTTTCCAGTTGAGTGTTTGGAGAGCAGTTTTCCTTTATCCACATACGAATAGAGCGTAGCCAACACAGTCAAGCACAAGTGTAAAAGAATATTAAACAAACATGCACATATTTGAATTGTGGCATTCTTCTTCAGATTTCCAAACAGATCAGATTTCTCTCTGTTTTTTCTATCTACGCTAGCCAACAGTCTGTTTTTCTCCTCGTTGCTGTAGTCACCAGCTAATATAACTAGAGGCAAGTGGCCAACTATTTCCAGTGTCCTGACCAATTGACCAATTTACTGGATATGCCATTGTATTTGGGAAATTACTGCTGCAGACTCCCTCACAATGACATCTCACAAGGCATGGCTCTGTGTTTTCAGAACTTCCTCTCTTTCTTGTTCAGTTGAGGGATGAGAAAGCACAACTAATAAAGATAGTGCTCATGTGAACCTCCTGTGTCCTGCTACACTGCCACGCTCTCTTCTTCCCCTAGCCCTGTCTTGAACATGGTGGCAGGAGCAATGAAATAGCAAAACAGGATTGGAAGCAGGGACCTGAGTGCTGCTATTTCTGGTGCTGAAGTAGGTCAGGTGGAAAGGGACAGAGGGCAGTGCATGCTGCTTATAGGAAGATATCTGTTGCTGCCTGCTCAGCCCTAGTCCATTTACACCTTAGGAAGTGCTCTTCAAGTATGAAATTCATTAGTGGTGGTCAGAGGTGGTGGATCGGTAACATCCACTTTGAGAACAGGTCACCCAATCTGGAGAAATGTTTTTTCAATGTTAACATTTTGAGCTCATCATGTATCGTTACAAAGGGGAATGATCGGATCTTATTCCACCTGTACTGGAAGCATGGTGCAAGTCAGTGGGCACGTGAAAAAAAGCACCTCCTGCATAACATAATGTGAAGATGCACTGTACGTCACTGTATTGTTTTTAGTCAGGCATGAAATTTTAAGCTGTTGAATGTAGAACCGAGAGACAAGTTTTATTTACAAGGAAAAGGCTTTTGGTATGAATGTCTTGATTTTCATCCTTTTGTTGTACAGAATACTGTGCAGGCACTTTGTTGCCATGGAAACACTGATGTGCTGTATTCCAGTCAGTGTGTCTATGAATTAAGCACAGCACCAAAATAAGGCTTTCTTTCAATGGGCAAAATACTTTAATACATGAAGTTCATTTACCAATGGGTACCAGGACTTTTATTGAATCATTTTCATGAAGGTCTTGCATTCAAATTTCAAATGCATGTATGGTATTATTTTGTAATGACTAGCCATATGTGTGTGTATGTAATACATAAGCCATTTCTGGCAGAATGTCACACTGACATAAGCTGCTGGCGTGACATCTTGGTCTGGTAACTGGCAAAAGCATATGTGTTTATTGGCAAACCCAAAGCTTTTCATACCACTGATTTAAAGATAAGCTCAAAAAAAAAAAAGAAAGACAGAAAGAGATCCCTCGATGAAATTAATGAAAAGATGGCATAAAAGAGACACAACTGTGCAATAGGGGTAGCTTGAAGATGTGTTACCAGTGAGAAAGCAAGCTCGCTTCTGTTGCCATGGCAGTGGAACCTATTAGGTAACTGTGTTGCCATGGCACGTGTCTCCTCGGTGATGCAGACCTGACCACACCCACTAACAAGCTCACCAGCTGTGAAGAGCAGGGAAGCTATGATACTGGCTGAGTGTCAGTGTTAGGAACAGAGAGGCTGTGTGTGTGATTGTGTGCAGCCTATTTGGAGAGGGTTTTTTTTTCCTATAGGCTACTAGTTTTGGCCTACGTGGTTCATAGCTAGAAACCCATCTCAATACTGTCAGCTCCACTGACTAATAACCCCTCTCTTTTTCAGGGGATTGTCTCTTCTCCTGGGGCTGGAACGAACATGGGATGTGTGGAGATGGTTCACAGACTGATGCTGTCCAGCCACAGCTCGTTCCTGGTCTCAGACCTCTTCTCATTGGCTGTGGAGCCGGACATTCACTGGCATTGTGTGCTGTGAAGGCCAATTCAGGACAAAACTCTGCAGAGAACTCCTCAGCTGCTTTGGAGCAGGAGAGCAAGCATTTATTAAACATGTGACTATCAGAGAGACAAGTCTCTTCTGAGAATGAAAGACTGTGAAAAATGTCACATAGATGAATACAATTTTTGAATGACTTAAAAGTAGCTCATCAGTACTCTTAGAAGCCACATATATCAGTCAGTAAACTCCAAACGATCTAGGATTATAAGTGCTTTTGAACACAACTTTCATCTTCTGATGAGCAGGTGTGTTTTCAAACTGAAATATTGTTCTGGGGTTGGATACAGGGTGAGTTATGTTTCATGTGGACAGAGGCCATCATTTCCCTGACCAGCCTGTCAATTTGATGGACATGATTGGGAGGGGGGATTGCTTTGCAGGACATGACCATTCCTATGGCTCCCTGTCTACCTGCCATGTTTGTCTTCCTACTGAATAAGGCCAATATGGATTGTGTGAGGGATGGGCTACACTGGTGCTGCAGCTCCATCTTCCCATGTCAGGGGTTTTATTGCAGTGATCTTGAGTGTCAGGAGGCACTCAATCTCTGAGATACACACTCAATACTGAAAATCTCATGGTCATCAAATGATTTACCACTTATGTATACAGTGCAGTATTTATTTTTGCCAACTGTCCATCACATATTTATATTCTTGCAATTCTCCTTCATATTCTTTGAGGTTGTCTTTGTCATATTTGTGCCATTGTCATTTGTGCATATAAGGATAACAATATTATAATTCAGAATGGCTCGTGGATGTTATATTTGCATTGAACCTCTATAATACTTTATTACCTAAGTTATATTTTACAATATACAATTTATGAAAATTGTAAATGGATAACATCAATAAACTGAAATAACTTTCCGTTGAAAATCCTCAATCCTGTTAAGTGCATCCTTATTTTAGCTGGATTAGTTTGAAAAAATAAACACTCACTGAAAAATGATCATTTATGTGTTTTTTATTTTTCACTATTTATTGTACAAGCCTGAACTGTATTGGTCAGAAAAGACACAAAAAATCCCTAGACAACAAACCAAACGATCACTGAACACCTTATTGAGATAACTAACCACAAAATGCACGGTGTTCAAAACACACACTCTGAAGTCTCACTAAACGGCACACATTAGTTGCCTATTTGTTGAGTTATTGATTCCATTAATAATGGCTGCTATTTTTTCCATTGTGGAAAATGACCAGCACAGTGCCCCCACCACCCCCATCCCCATTTGTTCTCAGTTCCATTGGCAGATCCAGATCTTCTGTACCAGATTGCACACCTGTTGTACACAGATCTCAATAGGTTGTTGGCAGTGTGTTTGCAGTGGTTTGATAAAAAGTTGGTCCCTCACCACTGGAGTAACTTTTCCACACAAATAATATGAAGTTGTACTTTGTAACCAATGGCTATCCTACTTTTTGATCAGGTATGCCCATTTCTTGCCTTCAGATACTGATCCATATGGGGGTCCTTATTCCGTCTTGTCTGTGCTTTTTGAATATTTCACTGACCATGGCTGCTTTCAATGGTTGTGTGACTGATTTCTAATTGAAATGACAATTACATTAATTCACCATGTTGGTTTAGCTATATTCCTGAATGGGATGAGAGATTTGTATAACAGAGGCACTTGTCCAGTGTGATGTGTACAATGTTTTGGCATTGGTTGGTATTACCAATTCAGAGTAGTGCAGTAAAAGAAGAAAATATCAATTCGACATGATTGTCAGTTGAAAATGAACTGTAGAATAATTATAGTTTCTGAGCTTTGTAACTCATAATGTAACTCATACATACATGTGATAATGTAACTAATACATGAGCTGTCTTGTACAAAGTACATATAAGAATGTAGATATATCATCATTACATTAATGACTACCTCATGTTCCTCTCTGAATAATCCCTAAATAGGATTTGCTTAACCAACTAAATTGGAGATTTATTTACCAATTCCTAACAGCAAGCTTGGCCATTTTAATGCCTTGGTAATACAGGTATAAGGTAAGAGTGGTGTTTTGGAAGTGTGATCTTGTTTTTTTGCGGATGTTATCTCTTTTTGATGGCTGAAAACATATCAAAGGAATGTTAAAGTTCACTGGTGCAAAACAGTGCAAAAGGCTATTTAGATGTGACCAGGACAGTGCAAAGTTAAGGACTTTTTTCCAACTGTTTAGTCTGGTTGACATGACAAGTGACAAGTTTTTGCTGGAGGTGATAAAATCGGAGCAACATTTTTTTTTCGACAGAAGCACACAAATATTTGATGATCACTCAAAAAACATTGGTATACACAACGTCAGCACACAAAAAGCATATTTACAGCACTGGCACACACTGAAAATAGGCACACAAATTACAACACAGTAACCAGTCACAGATATTGAGCTACATAAGGCTTGACAACAAAACTTCCTCTGTGCTACATCTATGCTGAGTTTGTGATGTACAGGTTGTCACTGTCACACCCATTTCAAAGTACTAAGTAATACACACAACAATGCTACAGGACTATCAGGTGGGGGATGGGCCATTATGGGTCATACACATAGTGGTTGGTACACCATGGTTCATAACACAAACTGATTCTGTTGGTTGTCTGCTCCGGTGCTGTCGCTGGGTCTCTATAAACATATAAAAAAAACAATAACACAAAAATAAATTATTACACCAAGTATGTATAATGGTGGAAGTGATGGAGACGGGTACCTCTGAAGTGCAGGGGGTGGTGAAATGACACTAGCCTTGAGAGTAAAGAAAATGTGTGCTCCGTTAGTTCCTCATGGTAAATGACAAGTTTACCATGTATTTCCCATGCTTAGCCAAGGCGTCAGACAAAGATGTACTGTCTGTGTGCAGAGGTTGGATTCTGAGTAGGTTAATCAACATGCCCAACATGCTGTATTTTACTGATGACCAGTAGTTCAGTCAGTGTCATGCGTTTCTGTACTTTGCATCATGCTCTCACAGTCACCTAATTTTTACGCCCTCTTTGACCCATTGACAAGTAGATAAAGGGCCAAACAGCTGTTGAATGCACTAGCGTTAAGCTAGTGGGAAAGGAAAGATGTGTATGCATGTGCTGTTGAATAAAAACGCTAAACGCTAAACACTCGTTGTGTACAAAATTTATTTCATGCAAGGACTTTTATTTACATATTTTATTTGAATACGTTTCTGTTGCATAAATTTAAAATACATGCATTTACCTTTCCCCAAGTAGACCCACATGCCATACTGTATTGAACTGTACTTTTTTTTTTTTCACTTGAATTGCATTAAGTAAGAGCATATAATTCACCTGCATCTCTTTACATAAAATCTTCACAAGTTTTTTTTTATAGTGTCCATTAATTACCACAGCAAGAGACATGACTCGCAATGTAAAATGCAAAACTCTGCTCACATAGAATAAAAACAAACCTATATGAGTTTCTATACCTATATTTTCTTGAAATTAACATTTCTGATTGATCAACTTAAAATTTGTTAAAGTGCCCTGAAGAATTTGTGCATAAGAGGTGGGATGATATCAATACATGTACCAGTATTGATGTATATACTGTAGGAGTCATCACGACATCTCTGGTAGAAAGTAAGTCTATATTGTTTTGGCTCTGTAGAGTTGCAGAGTTCGTCCCCCTTAATAAAGTTTTGTGCTATGTCATACAAAATGTTTGGGGACTATTAATTCACTAGTCGCAACTGTTGTGCTGCTCTGGGCTAACGCTAACTTAGCTAACTTAAAGACTAATAGATGTTAGATGCCTATGATCACTGCTTTATTGCAGCAATAATAACAAGGCATTCTTTACTGTGATTAAGGGTACGATGGTGATGCAATAGATATGCCGTGCACCTTATACAATAAAGCTTTCATTACACTGTTATGAGCATGATATTAAGTAAATTGATGCTACAATGTGAGCACTGATGTTGTCTCATGTCAAATTCTTACTCACTTTTACTTTGCCTCACCAGGTACGAAGGCACCGTAGTTACATAACAGATCCGCCTTGCCTTAATTTAGGCATCACAGCAATAACAGAAATTGCTGCTGACTACTGGTACTGCTTAAAAACCCAATAATACCAGTAAATATAAAAAGTTTTTATGCTCATAACAGCATTAGCTAGCTTTATGACAAAGAATTCAAGTTAAATCACACTATTTTAGTTGGAGGTCCCAGTCAAATAAAGACAAGAAAATAAATATATGAATTTGGGGAAAGGCAAAGAATGGCAGCTACATAAAAACTTCTGCTATGACTGAGTCTCTTGTTGTAAAGCTGTTTCAAAATGCATAAAATGAAGAAGCTTTGAAAGAAAAAGGTTTTTCTTACAGGTGCTGAGATACAGTTAGCTTCTTGCTGAACATAACTTTTCATGCAGTTCATGCAAATGAACAGACAGTTTTAGTCCTGTTGACAATAGATGTATTCATCACTAGTATCATAGGAATTGTCATCATTTCCATATTGCATCGGACATCATGAACATCATGTTCAAAAGATTTGAATCCCCACTCAGGTAATATTCTTGTTTGGGTTGCACTTTCTGAATCATAACGTCTCTACTTTGCAACGTACAAAGCTCTTAAGAGGAGTTCCCTTAACAGCTGGCAATGGTACCTTTTAGATATGTTAAAAGCCATGTATTATTAATGTCCAGCATATTGTTAGCAGGGGTTACATCTTATGAAATCGTTTTCTTTCACAAGTTTTTCAAAAGCAGATGAGATAAAAGTTATAGGCAGAGTATGAGATCAAAAGCAACAGAGCAACAGGCAATGATATAAACGTAGGGAAAGAGAGGTGTAGCCTGTGGTTAGAGTAGAACGGTGCTTTGCTCTGCAACTGAGATGACCCATGCAGTGGCATGTGCCAATGTATACTAGGATATCATAACACACCCAAGGAGAACACTTGGGAAGCTTGATTATTAGCACAGTTTAGATACAGTTTTCAAGAAAAAAAAGAGAAAAAAGCAGGTGCGAAGGCAAGTGTAAAACAAAATTTGACAGGAAAGATAAGAGGAGTGTGGACAGGCCATCCAATGGCATTGTGTCTGCTACTCAACCATGCTACATAATGGATGGAATGGGAGAATGTGAGTGCTGCATTAGACAGGGTGGGCTGCAGGGCAGGGCGGACACAGAGGACACTCCAGAGGCATCCCCGCTCATGCCAGACATGCTGTTAAGGCTCCAAGGCTTTTCATAACCTTTGGTTGAAAAACAGAGAACGTTCTGAGTACACTGCAGCGCTGAATCCATGACAAAATGTGTTGGTGTTTCTCACGGATATGCTACACCTGTTGCTTTCTTGTTTTTGTCTCCAAATAAACAGGTCAACACAAGCTTCAGACAGATCATTATTCTCCATGCATTGAGTGCATCAGGAGTACAACAGCATGCACTGGGTGGTATTGGAATGGTTTGGAGTATAACACTGTGAGAGACGGGTAGGCACGTCGGGCAAGGAATGTATTGTCAGCAACAGGTAGAGAATTGAATTTGCCAAGTCGTGCTCGGTGCACACGGAGCCAAGACCGGAGACTAACCTGACATTGTAAGAGGATTTTTTTTCGTACATTACTATTAAATAAACAAAATGTACGCTCAACCCTACTCTTTTCAGTGTAAGAATCAATGATAGTATTCAGTTCGTTGTAATGATGTAATTTGACATCAGCCTTCCTCCATTTGTGTTGTGCTCCTTCACCATACTGATAGCACCCATCAGCAAGACACTTCATGCAGCATTATGCTCAAGACCAACATACTCATAGTGAGGATTCCATATGATATTTATCATTAAAACACATATACACACATGGTACACACATAGCACATAAATACTTCCTTAGGCATTTAAGACAACACATTCTAGATCATATAAAACTCTGAAAATAGTTTTCTTACTCGTAAATAAATAGGGGTATGCAATATGCATGGTATCAAAAAATATATTATGTAGATGTGGACAATTCTTATTGACAATAGTGGTGATTGTGCTTGGACTTAGGTGTTATTGTAACCTGGAATATACACAACACCCAAGGGAATGATTGAAGAGAAGCAGCTGTTGTGAAGGTGGGTGAAGGCTGTAAGAGGTTTGTAGTTGTGCGTGTGACTGTGAATAGTTGAGGTGTAATACTCAATAAAGAAGGAAAGGAACATATCCTGTCTATGGTCTATGGTGTCAGTGTCTTACGGGGGCCTGTGATTGGCTGTTACTGTACGTACCCCTCCTCACTCTTCCCCCTGTGTGGTTGGGCCGTTCAGCAGTGGTGACCAGGAAGCAGGGCCGCTCTCTCTCACTGGGGCTGAAGATTTCCTCAGGTGATATGGCCTGGTCTATATGAGGACAATCTTCGTTGGCCAGAGCTGCATTAGCTGCCTCGCCGTTCAGCTTGGAATCTTAAGACAACAAGAAACACAAAAAAATCTTCTGGTTTAATATCCCTTGGACAAGGGATTGGTCTGTAGCACTGGCATCTGGTGGTCCATGAATTCACATGGTGAGTGGGAGTAGAGATGGTGTTTTAGTATGGTGTGTGGGATGGGCTTGACATGTTATTTCTAAATGGCCTCTTGGTAAGTAGATTTTGAAAAATCCTACATTAAAAGAGATCACAAAGTCAAGAAATCAGTCTTTTAATTAATATCTCTGTATGTAGCAGCTAATTCATTGTTTTCACTATTTTAGTAAAAACATTTTCAAATGTCTATGCAACTTTAACATGTATGCCATACTGCCTGAATGCACATAGGGATTGAATGCTGACTTTAAATGTGTGTAGTGATAATGTATAGACTATTGTCTGTTGTATATCTTACACTGCACTGTGTGATCCTGTCGTTCCTGTACCATGTGTGCCAGCATGTACTGTGCTACTATATCAGCTGTCCATATGTCTCTTCACCAATGCCACTAAACTAATTCTTTTCTAATTTCTTGTACTTGGCAAATCAAGCGATTGTGATGTCTTCTTACATGGTCATAGCATTACAATATATTACAATAACCTAAGAACTACAAAATCAATAACAGCATTACTCATGGTTCGCCTCAATCTCTCTATTCTCTCACGCGGTGTCAAATATGCTTCTCATCACATATTTTATTGATTCTCCAGTGGGAAACTGTTTAATCTCAAGTCTGAATCATCTGATTGAGCTACTAAGAGAGAACAGACAAACAATGAGCCCGCTGAATAGTGAATAGTGTTATGGCTGCTTCAGAACAGACAGTGGATAGTTATATTTGAGGAAGTTCTCCATAGTTTCTTACCTTGAAACTTTATCTCAAAAACGTCGTCATGGGGTATGGGGCTCTGATGTTGTGAGCTGATGCTGGACTTACAATAGTTAGGAGAACCTGGTTGGGGTGCCCGGGGGATGTGCCTGTTCTTTTTCTTTGGTAGTTTCTGTTTTGCCATGGCCAGGGAGTAATACATTCCAAAGTTGTTGACAATCACGGGGACGGGCATGGCGATGGTCAGCACACCTGCCAGGGCGCACAAGGCTCCAACCAGCATGCCGGAGGTCGTCTGAGGGTACATGTCTCCATAGCCGAGGGTAGTCATCGTCACCACAGCCCACCAGAATCCAATTGGGATGTTCTTGAAGTGTGTGTGATCACTGGCTCGAGGGTCGTTAGGATTAGCTCCGATTCGTTCAGCGTAGTAGATCATAGTGGCAAAGATGAGGACACCGAGAGCGAGGAAGATGATGAGAAGCAGGAATTCATTAGTGCTGGCCCTTAGCGTATGGCCCAGCACCCTCAGCCCCACGAAGTGACGGGTCAACTTGAAGATACGCAGGATCCGCACAAAGCGCACCACTCGCAGGAAACCTAGCACATCCTTAGCTGCCTTGGACGAGAGCCCACTGAGGCCCACCTCCAAGTAGAAGGGCAGGATGGCCACGAAGTCGATGATGTTTAGGGCATTCCGAATGAAGTCGAGTTTATTTGGACAGAAAGTTATTCGCATTAGAAATTCAAAAGTGAACCACACCACACAAACGCCTTCTATATAGGTGAGGTAGACCACGGTCTCGACCTCGGGGTAGATATGCTCCACTGTCACGTTATCCACCAGCTCCAGCTCAGTGCGGTTGATGATGGGGTTGAAGGCCTCATGGGTCTCCAGACAGAATGTGGTGATGGACACCAGAATAAAGAACAGTGAGGCAAGAGCCACCCACTGAGCAGGAAAAATATAGGGTAGAGAAAGGGGACAGAGGGAAGGGAGGGAGAAGGACACAGAGGAGAATGAGCACAGCAATACATGCAATGTAATCAAGCTCAACGGCCCAGCAACCATTCTTAGCAAGACACAATGCAATTTAATCCATTATCTATTATAGATCATGGCGTTTGACAATGACAATGGCAGTGTGTGTGTGTGTGTGTGTGTGTGTGTATGTGAGTGTGTGTCATTGTAAAATGGAGAATCAATGTGAGCTTGCCATTCTTGCTTGGGCCTCTATTCCCTTGGCTGCATCTCAAGGTCATGGCATGTTTCAATGGTATGCTACACACAGAAGCAAACCACACCAGTAAACAGGTCATTAGTGTAGACCCACATGACTAAATTTAGCTGGAGCTCTCCTCTTCTGCTCCATTACTACAGTAGGTCTACCCTCTACAAGGTCATACTGTCCAGA
>CABFOQ010002054.1:0-10520 GCA_900660455.1 Gephyroberyx darwinii | reverse complement strand
TGATCAACCCTTGGGAATCAGTATGAGCGGAGATACTGCCATCCTTCCATGAGAAACCTATATGTCCCTTAATGGCAAAAGAGTGTAGTAGCCTTCATTACCTATTGATTAGACAATAGGATATTTGTGATGTGTACACCACTGATGTAAGAGAGAGATGGGTTCTACTGGTTTACATGTGTTACCATGAATGCATTTTATTTTGAACATGAAAGAACAGTGAAGCATTTTCAAGGGAATTTAAAGTCAATAGTTGGCCACTGTTTGTGGACAGAGAGACAGACTGTACTTAATCATCCTATGATTCACACAAGTTCAATCACTGTCAGTTTGTTAATGCCTGAAGATGTCCTGATGAGTGTAAGTACAGACCTGTAGTGCTCCTCCACCAATGTGGAGCATTGCAAAAAGCGTAGAAGACTAATGAATGTCAATGATGAAGTGAGTTGGAGTGGGGCATGTCGGGACATGAGGTGCAGTCTGATATTCCACTGAGCAAAGGAAACAGGCTTTGTCAAGGCCATGTACCATAAGCAGGCATATGAGATGGAAAACAGACACTCATCATAACATCCCATGATTGGCAATTCATCGCATTGTGCTGAGGAAATCACTACGGCTTATGAATGTCTGTTTCCCCTCCAGCTATTCCAATGGTCCAGAGGGAAACTGTGCTGTAGCTATAGTACAGAGTCCTGTCCTGTCGGCAGCCTGTCCATTTTGTTCAATGGAGCCAAGATCACTATTCACCTTCTGCATATTAGAAAACAAACATTGTTTTTAAAATGCAGAGAAGGAGCATATTGTTCAACATAGTCATTTCCACGCCATAATATTTTCATTGTTTTGTAGATTGTTTTTTAATTTACGTTCAATACCTGGAAAATCTCCATCTTTAAAAATACATCTACATCCATTACCAAGAGATATCAAAAACAGATCAAACACAGCATCCCCACCAGTACTGTCCAATATGATAATTCCTCCTTCATGTCAGCTACTTTCATGTCGCCCAAGCTCATTTCCATTGATGTACTGACACAGGCTCTCTGCTACCGGGACACAGCGCCATAAAGCTCCTACCCATCATTATTAAGTGCATCATCTTAGGAAGATTGCCTCTTAGACCATGTGTCTTCGTGACAGCCAGGAACAACCTGGGATGGAAGGTGGTGGCTGAAGGTTGTTTTGTCCTGATTGGCTATCTCACTGTTGCACACAAACCACAAGACTAGAGTGATATGCAGTGATATGGGGTTTTCCACTGATGGGTCCACTGTGGATACAGTCTGTAATTAACTCAGAGGCTCAGATCTAATTAATCTTCTTGCCTGTCTTGGCAGAGATCTGTCAATCCCCACGCTGCTTCGTCTGTCTCACTAAGAAATGTAGGACACATCTGAAGAGTTTTCTACTTAGCAAACTTTTCCCTATCACTTACTGTGTGGGTGATTACATGTCAATACAGTTTACACTTTCTGGATGGGGCCTAACAAATTACACCAATCGTCATGTTACAGCTGCTAGAGCAGCATGCAACATAACCGTCTTTGTAGGGGGTACTGGACAAAAAAGCAAAAATATCAGAAGGTGTAAAGTCATTTCATTATCGCCAACGAGAGCCCAGGTGGAAGAGTGCCCATAACAAGTCCAAAAATGTCACCTCTAACAGCAACCCAATTTTTGTCTGGAGATCTGCCATTAGATTCTGGTGGTGCCAAAGATCTGGTTTACTAATGTGTGACTGACGTATTTAACTGAACTGCCAGCCTACCCAGGGACCCTTGTGTCCTGGAAATATCTGCCCAGAGACCTGTGGGACTCTGAGTTCGCCTGATCTTTTCCTGTGAGATTGAAGGGGCGGGAGTAATGATTTGCATGTAAATGGTTGTGACAGATGAAGTCATTGGTCGATTTTTTTTCTCCCTCTCTGTACAGTAACGCTCCTGCTGTGGACACCCCGGGGAGAGCAATTTCAAGGTCATCAAGAGCCTTTCTAAAACCCCTAGCAGAGGGAGATCAATCTTTCTTTCACCATCAAGCCATTTGTTCGTGTTGATGCAGCTGTGATTGTTACAACTTGACAAAATCTTAAGACCATGTTTAGAGTGTTTAGATGATATTTAGTACAGAATTTGCTCATGGTTATTGAACTGGATGGCTCTGAATAACCTCCCTGAATATCAACTGGACCACAAACGCTACAGCCATGCCTCATTAACACAAGCAAATATCTTAGACTTGAAGGCCACTCACCCTTGCATATTTCGAGGAGTACGGGTCCTCAAACAGAGCCCAAACGCGTCTCTGCCACCGGCTCCACAAGCTTCCATGCCTGACATCAGGGCAGTCTCCCTGCGCCAGCCTCCTTGTCATTTCATCCACATCGTCCCCCTCAGCATGCTCTGCCTCTGGCTCTGCATCATCATTCCCCAGGTCTAGCAGGGCACCCCCACCGAAACTATCAAGGGCCTCCTCTGCCTCCCGGTGCTGACGATAGGTCATCCAGCAGCATGGTTCCACGTCTGTCTCATCGATGCCCCAGAAGGCCAGCTCCTCCTCATACAGGGGTCCACAGACATCAGCAGGGCAGTGCAGTTTACCTGTCCTGTAGTAATTAAGGATATGTGCAAAAACGCCAGGGTGGCGGTCGAAGAAAAATTCCTCGATCTTGGCATCATAGTCAAAGTGGTTGGGTGCATCAGGCTCAGCCAGCCAGGACAACCGAGTGCCAGGTAGGGTGCGCAGGGTGCTGCGGTATGTCTGATGTCTGATCCCTCCCACGTTTATCACAATGCGATCCTTGTCGTCGCTCAGGCCCATGGCGTCCCTTAGGCATTTCTCCAATAAGTTCCCTTCATCACAACGGTAAGTCTAAGCGCACCGTGCAACACATGCACAGAAAGGGTTGGAGAGAGAGGGGGGCAATTATAAAAGGAAAACAGTGTACAAAGCAACCAGTCGGTTCTTACCAATATGAAAGAAATGATGCTTGAGGTGCATCAGGCTACATTCCAGTTTTAGGTCGAATCGGTATCTCTGCAAGCACCTGTCATGTACTAGAGATCATAAACGCTTATAGCTGCCAGATTCACTGGAGGGTCGAATCGAAATCCAAAATGATCGCAGCCAATGGCATTACATTAAGAATGGACGTCACATCATCGGTAAATCCAAGATGTTGGGATAAAAGGACAAATGCTGGCATAAATATAAATCCAACGCATTGGACTCCCGGGATACGGTAATAGATCAAACCAGTCTGAGCTTTTTATGACTTTCACAGCAAGGTGACTGCGGTGGTGCTGAGCGGACAGCGCCTGGAGGAGAGTCCGTCTCAGTCCCCTCCTCTGTTGCCTACCAGCTTACCTCCTTCCACCCGACACCCAGTCCGCTCTCTTCGCATTCAAGGATAGACACCGCCAGTAGATCTACTTGTTTTTTTTTCCTCGGCAGATGCCTTGTTGGCCAGGAAGGCTATTAGTTTGTTTTCACGTTCGCTTGATTGAGCACCAAGAAGAAAGGACCCGCTGTCTGCTGGAGAAAGCTCGTCTTCTCTGCTGACCAATATGTGGTGATGGGAGGGTGACAAACAAAATTTCCCTTTTTATTCACAGCTTGTTCACACCCTGCCCAGCTCTGCTCAAATCACATGGAGCATGCCCAGTAAAGAAACCCAGGCTGTCAAGTTGTCTCATTTAAGCTGATGAAATTGTCATTGCTTTCGCTCTCACCACGTCGTCGTTTCGCAGAGTTATGGTCAGTGGGACTGGTCAGACTAATCCCCATGCACCACTGGTTAGAGAAGGTGTGACCCTGGAGCCACGAATGCGCATCCACACCCAGTTATTAAAGATTCAGATCTTATAGGCTGTAGCTCAGTGGTTCGTGGATTTTAGCACTTTAATATGAATCTATCTGAATAGCTGACGCCGTTAGTGTTGATATTTTCAAAACAAAGACTTGCGATGATTTCGTTTCTGCTCAACTATGGGCTGCACTTGATCTTTCCAATCAGCCCGTTGTATCAAACCTGCCACCAGAGAGCACTATTGCACTCCGTGGCTTCCGGCACGGAAAGCAATAGCGGAATCTATCTAACTCCACTCAGGAGGCCTTTTGCTTTACAGAGTTTCTTTTAATTGAGTACCTCCATAGTAGACCTAGGTTGGAAAAATGATAAACCAGGCCTTTTATGCCTGCTTATTATGACTTCTTTCTTTCTTTCTTTCTTTCTTTCTTTCTTTCATTCATTTTCTTTATTTATGTCTTTCTTTCACAACACACAAATTATTAGGAATTTGGCCTACATATATATGCCCTGAATATATGAATAGAGTTCACTTGTACCGCTCTTCGCGCTTGCAAATGGAGAGCTTGCAGTTTACTTGCCTATCCGCATCAACCGGTGGGCAGTTCTCCGTCTCGGTTTTCACTCCTCATTATAAGGAGGAGTTTGCATCGAAGAGTCTGTACGCCAACTGGCTGAATAACCTGAGGCTTGCAGCAGAGACGCATTGATCCCCGGACAGTAGACTGGCTTAAGTAACCTTTTGATTGATTTGGCCAAAAGGAGGATCTGATAATACTGGCAACATGGCTGTGGCGGGCTGCACGAAATGCATTAAATATATGTTATTCTTCTTTAATTTTATTTTCTGGGTGAGTTGATCACGTTTTATTATGTAACCTAAAAGTTTTTGTTTAATATGAAACTTGAGTTGAGTTTGAGTAACATGTTGCTTTGCTACAACTTTCCCTCTCCTTTGTGATTGAATGGATTAAGACCTGGCTATTTACACATCCGTAGGGTTTGTACCATTATTTATAAATCATGAACCTGGAGGAGATGCAGTCCAGTTTCCAGTCCAGCTATTAATTATGCTGTTCTGTCTAGGGGTTGCTCTTAGAGAGGTAAGCAACATCAATAGAGGAGACACAGCACAAAGCCTTGGCCAGACAGAGTTGAAATGCTGTTACCCATGATCAACAGTTATTTTCTGCTCTGCTGAGCAACACTGCGTGGTGGCTGAAAGAGGAGAGAGAGACACTCCAGGCCATGTGGGGCTCAGCCTCCTTAGTGTTCTCACGAAAAACAACCAGGATAACGTTGCTTTTTCCCCTCCAGCATGCCTCTTTTTAAGATTCTCCTGCTCACACAAGCTCTGGTTCAGTTATTTCAAACAGTGGCATCATTTTATTGAAATTCAGTCATGTTCAAATTGTATACTCCACACAATTAGTTTGGAGTACTGCAGGATTTGTTGTTGAGAGAAGTGGTTCTCCCCAGATTTAACATACATGAACAGGGGTAACAGAGTTTCTGGGGGAGGGGAGAGCTGTTTTCCCTCTGACATTTCCTTTGTTCCCACCTGGTCGTCAGACTGTAGCTTTTGCTATCTCTGAATGTCTATAAATGCTCAGGAAATACCTGCACTGATGACGTGTTTTCACTCCCCAAGTAACTCTACATTCACTCTGCAAATTGTTTTCATAAAAAGGCAGTGTATTTATCATTTGAGTCATACAGGACTTACCACAGTAGTAGCCTCATCCCCTTTGGCCTTGTCTGCCATTTAAGCATCATTACACCACATCAGAACTGCACTTGCTTAATGTTACTTCCATTCATGTGTTCATTCATGGTCTTGCACAGTCACAATTTATTACATTTGATTGTGAATTTTACTTGCTTCCATTTTGGTGTCTGTGTAGAGGACTATAGTGTTTTTCTGAGATAAGCACAAAGTCACCATATCCTGAACACTCTCCATGTGATTGAGTGTTTCCTCTGTTGCTTTTGCTGGTGCGCCTGTCATTGTGAAAGAAAGAGAGTCCCTCTTCCTCACTTTGCTATTTTTCACATTGAGGATTCAGTTTCCTGTTTCTGGGAGAACAATGGAGAGCAGACATGGCCCTTAATGTGCTGACAACTTGGTATAAACATTGGCATAAAGGAAAGGGACTCCACCATATGAACAATACTCTGGCACTGGATCTGATCCGTCTGTTGTTATCACTTTTTTCACCACCTTTTGTTCTGCTTTATTAAATACTGTATAGTGAAGAGAGACAGTAAAGATGTGAGACCGAGACAGGGCATAACATGCAACAAAATTCTTGAGATGGATTTGACCCATTTGTGAAGACAGTGCGCTTTAGCCCACTGAGGCACCCAGGCACTTCCATCGCTTTTTTAAAAAGGCATTGGACAGTGCAGTCCCTCAAGGCTGAGCTGGACATAGAGAGGGAGAGACAAGAGAGAAAAGGTTTGGACACTGATTTGATCTCAGGAGAGAGGTGAGAGCTCACTGTTGCTGCCATATAAAAGCTTAATGTTTTTTTAGGCGTTTTGAATGACTATAATCTACCACAGGTTAGCACCAAAGTAAGAAACATCAGAGAATAATATAACCCCTCTCTCTCACTGGGACAGCTGGCTGGAGGTGTGGTCTTAGGAGTGGCCCTGTGGCTCCGTCATGACAGTCAAACCAGCAACCTGCTCATACTTCAGTTTGAAGGCAACCAGGCACCAGGCACCTTCTACATCAGTGAGTATCAACATTAGACTACCTCAGAGCTTCCCAACCACTTCCTTTTTTCACATTTCATTGCTTTCCTTGCTCTTGTGAGTGGGTCATTAGAAGCTATGTATGAGTTAGTAAGATTGCATGGCTTTCGAAGTGGCTTCACTGTCTTCATATCACATGATTTGACTCACTTCCTGAGGTTGGGAAAGCCGGGGATGACAGTAATCATTCATTTCAATCAATCATTCATCCCCTTTTGTTCTTAGGGTTACTCTTGGGTCTTTTGAATCAAGGTTAATAGAGTGGCCATAGTTAACTAAGTCACACAAATGCCCACGTTTCATGATCAGCTGGGCTCATATGAGTAGTTCCAGAAATAGCGGGAGCAGACTGACCTCTAAGAAAAGACCAGGAAACAGGACCTGCGTAAATCCGCAGCATTACATAGAGTGGCTCAGCAAGTGGCTAGTTTTTATTTGGCTGTGATGTTGAAACTGATGACTGCAGTTGTTCTCAGACTCAGATAAGCTCACATGCTCTGTCCTGAAGAATACTCCAGATCCCATGACTTGAAAAAGCTTCAGCGTTCGTACTTTGAAGAGTAAGGCCAGATGTTTTCAACAGACGTTGGGCAGTGTGGGGGCAGAGAACGCCGACAGTCTTTGTGCTTGGTACCACAAATAAAGCCATAATTTACCTTCCATCCCACATGCTGTTGATCTTATTCACAGGATCCACCAGGAGTGTTGTATTAAAGCCCTGCTGGATCCCTCCACTGACCTCACAGACAATATTAACATTTCTAAACAAGCCATGCAAGTAAATCACTGGTTTATGAGGCACAGTCGGAGTGCCGGCTGATTTCTACCAATCAAAAATAGACACAGCTGATTGGCCTCGTCCTGGCACACCTGAGCCCCGGTTTGACTGTTACTCTGGAAATGATCAGACTTTTTGAAATGTTTTCCGAGAAGTTTAGAAATTTGAAAGGGGTGATACTGGAGGAGGACTCTAACGCAGGGCAGCGTGTTCTCTGTACAACCAAATCAGGAACATGTGCTCCAGGTTGTGTCCCCAGCAGCATAAACCATCATTACCTCTCCTTCGTTGTCCACAGCCATCCACAGACAGACCCTAAAGCCTACAGTATATGGTATGGTTAGAACATTTCAAAGGTCCATCTACTAGTTTGTTGTGGTGGTGAACTTGGTGCGCCCATTAATTTACATTTGGGCTGCTCCACCCCCATACTTATCCTCAGTAAGTATACGGAGTGCACAGAAACCCATGCTTTTTATAGAGGAATGGCACACTCTTGATTTTAAAGGCAGGGCGGCAAAAGGGGCCCACCCAAGGGAGATCAAGGGAATGTTCCTTTTTTTCCCACTCGAACACACGCCCTTGCATAATTCAAATAACCTTGTACATCTGCTCATTACCCCTCAATTAGAGTTTGGAGTGGATGTTTTTAGCATGCTGGCACACCAAAGTGGTATTTACGCAAGACTTAAAATATACATTCTCCTCGCTCATACCAGCAGCTGAAATTATTGTTGGCAGTTGTCGCTGGTCCAGCTCAGTCATCCCTGCTATACTGAGAGTACAGCCTCCTATATTGTAGGTGACATAGGTGTGTCTGATTTTGGTAGACAAGATGAAAGGTATTTAGATGGTTTTACACTTTGCAATAAATGTGTAATGCGGAGCCTCTGCCAAAATAGATTTGTGCATTTTTCATTATCGAAAGAAATAAACAAGAGCATTGTGGGAAAGAGTGCTGTTGAGGAAGGTCAAAAGAACATTTTTTTGTCCAGGAGGTGAGAACCATATTCTGGGGCCCCATTAACCCAGATCGTAACCTCCGAGTTCAGAGTACATAGCCACTGAGTTATTTCGTTTACACAAACCCATACTGTTGATGTTTCAACCTCCTTGTCTAAATGGCAAATTTCTAACAATTCCCACATTAAATCCCACATTAAGGCAATAAACAAAGATTTGTTGGATTTAAAATATCTATTCATTGCAATCCTGTTTGTCATATTTTTGAAGTCCTGAAGTTGTTTATAAGAGTTAAAACCAAAGACAGACACAGTGGCTCCATTAAAGAGCGGTAGCCATTCCCACTTCTCTCAGAGACTGCGTGCGTGCGTGCGTGCGTGCGTGCGTGCCTTACATATTTTTTCATCCTTGGTTGTTTTTGAAGTTGAGGACGATGGCTTCCTAGAGTATGTTGGGATGTAACAAGTATGGTGTGTACGTGTCTAACATTTACTGTAGAGGGCTAAGTAAAGACACTGTGCATGTCCACGCTGCACCTTCTGTTCCCACGACAAGAAGGGTCATGTAGGGATCCTTTTTAATAATTAACCCTCATCTCATCCCTTACATGTAAGAACACTGACATGCGATTGAGCTTTTCTCAATTTATTGATGTCAAGCTCTGACATGGTGGACTCGGGTTAACAGCTCTTGCTCTGTACTCTTCCTTGAACACTGGAAGGGAAGTGAAGGGAGCTCTACTGTCTAAATGAAGCTTTTAGCTGGTGTTCACAACCCTTTTCTTTCCCTCTGGAGATTACACTGAGAGACAAGAAATAAATGAACTTCCCCGGCGGTATAAAATTGCCTGTCTCCCTTAAAGTCTCAATACCCTTCAAACCTCAAAGGGTGTTGTCATAGTAATGGAAGGTAGTGGAAATAATGCCTGCTTTGCTGCATTGCTGGGTTACTGGCCCTGGTAGCCATTTTCTCCGCAACAAAACATCAAGTCCTGAAAGGGAGAGGAGAATAAAGAAAGGGGGTCTTAGCTCGCTGCAGAGGGAGAGAGAAAAAGAAAGACTGAGAGCGTGTCGGGTAGATGTAAGGACATGGAGGGATGGTGCGTGGTGTGTGCGGTACAGTGGGAGGTGTTGGAAGACCATAGACCCAACAGAGTCAGAGCCTCTTACTGGGTCTGTCTGTCCCTTTAGACTGCTCTGTCAGGGTACATTAAATGCTACGTCTAAGTGTGTGTGTGTGTGTGTGAGAGAGAGAGAGAGATGTGTGTAAGAATAGAAAATCCAAAAAAGTGGTCACTTGACTGTTTTCCAGATCTTATTTGTAAAAGAGAATTACTTTCATTTAGATTCCTAGTTAGACTAATGTTAATATCAGTGTAATGGTTGCATACAGAGGAAACTGTTCATGTTAGGGAATGAATGTAAGTCATTAGACTGCCCTGAAACATATTGCTAGGGCTGAAGACTACTGACTACTGAATTTTATTACCTTTAAGCCTTTTATATTTTATAAGTAATTTAAGTTCAGTAATTCCTGTTAGAGCCATCCAACCTCCAAACTCTGCTCCACCATCCCTCCCTTTATTACTCTAATAAACAGACTATCAAAGCATCCACGCTGTGAAATAAACATTTACCCCTGCATGACGTACAGCCTAAATGCAGTTCGGTTATTTCCCCCCCTTATCTCCTTTTGTCAGGCCATTGACAGTTACAATCAGAGGGCCCACAGCTGATTGGTGGGATTTTAGGATACAGCATGATTAACTATTGATGTCAATGCCTTAATATCAATCGGGACACCATAACGTTTATTTTTGATGCAGAGACAGTTCCTGCCTCTCCATAGTTTGAATGAATCTCACCACACAACTACCATCAAGAGTCATTTATTTTTGCACTTGGACTCCATGTCGAAAGCTTTTTTTCTTTAAATCTATAAAAAAAAAACACAAGGCAGGCTTCTGGTGTCACAAGGGCTGTGTTGCTATGCAATGGCTTTTTTCTGCACCGAAGGACTTGGTGCCTATCCGGTGTCACATGCTTTTGATTTCCATTAGTAGCAATGGCTACTGCATATTTTTTGGATCACTGTAGATCAGGGGCTCTTAACCTCGGGTTGTGAGGGAGTCACAGGGGGGTCGCGGGAAGGGAAGGGTGCTAAAAGTAAAAAATAAATAAAATAAATAATATATATATATATATAGGG
>CABFOQ010002053.1:0-11255 GCA_900660455.1 Gephyroberyx darwinii | reverse complement strand
CCCCCCCCCCCCCCCCCCCCCCCCCCCCCCCCCTCATCTCCTCTGTTGAATGGCGATGATGCACCATGCCAGGATGCTCCTCCTGGCTGCTTTTACAGCTTTACTCGAGAGTCCTCAAGAGCCTTTAAGTGGAAACACTTCTCCTCGTAAGGCGATCTGTACACGCTGCAAACTGAATCCTCTCATGCCACCAGCAGGCAGGGCTGGTCTGGGTTCGATCAATGTAATGGAGGGCCGCACTTACGTCCTCCTATATGATCTATGTGTCTGAGCGTGGTGTGGTGTGTTTGAGAAATGACTGATGGAGTTGGACGGAGGCAGCGAGGCGATGATAAATCAATTAGAGCGCACCAGAGAATTAGGCTAATGAAGGTGACAGCAGGGCCAATGCCCCGCTCGGCCATGACTCAATCCTGTGGGTGGGTGTGTAGGGGTGTATGCATGTGTGCTCTTATCTGACTCAAGAATATTTGTGCACGGCTTCTTTTTAGATTTTCCATTTTCTTTGCCAGGATTTGTTGTCAAAGACACAAAAATCACATTTTAGTGTCTTTTAGTATAACAAACTCTTTACTCCTTCCTCCTCTCTCCAGCTCCTATTTCCTCTCCTTCATACGTCGTCATGCTAGGATCACGGTGATATTCTGCATGTCACTGTGGCTCTGACCCTCGCGTCCTTACTGCCGGTCGCTTGCACCGACGGTCATTTAGTAATTGAACGTTATCTGTGCACTCGTTGTGAGTGGCTCCAGATAATATGTCAGCTAAATGGATAAAAAGTGAATCACTCACATCTCCATCTCCAAAATATGTGATTGTGTTGACATTTTCCTTTTTCATTCTCGCTCTATCAATTTAGCTTCTAAAATTACCTCTGTTAGTGCTGTCTGTTTCGCTGCTCTTTCAAACAGCTGTTATTACTCTTTTACTTGGCGCTTTCTCTCTCACTGTCTCTTTCTCACCCAGCTGCCCACTATTCTTCTGGCTGTCATTCTTTTCAAGCCCCTTCCTAATAGCGGTATTTATTTTCTGTCAGGCACTCTTTGTTACAAACAGAATAGCCTGCTCATTACACGCACATTCAAGAAGCTTGTTCACTTGTGCTCTTCACATGGAGACACATGTACACAAGTGTTAACGCCTAGCATTTCTGCAGGTTGGAGGTGAGGTGGTTAGAGGTTTTACCTTCTCTCAAGGGTGCAGAGATGATAAGCATGCACCAGTTGTGGCTGGTGTGTTCATGTATACATAGGAGGCCCTAGGTCTGTAGGTCTCCATGCTTTCCTTTGGCGACGTTCCCTTTATTGGTCTTGTAGTGTCTCATACAGTGGTAGCCATTGTAGAAGACCCCCTTCCTGCATTCAACCCTGCACCCATCCTGCATTAGCACCACAGACCGTTCTTTATCGGATTTTAAACACTAATTAGCTAGTAGCTAAAAAACAAAAAGAAACTGCATTGCCTCTCATCTGACTAGCAGCCACACTGATCCTGAAGTAGTTCATGCAGAAAATGGGTCTCCTATAATGGAGACATCTGTAAAGGAAGCAGGAGCAACACTAAACTTTATTTTCTTGATGCTAGGTGTTGTGGGAACCGTCTTTGCGGCTGCTGAAGCTGTTCTTTGATTGATTGTCCGACTGTAATATTGACAGAAGGGCAAGATTTATTTTTCAATTCAAGGAGTGCATATTAGGTGTTGATCAATATGTTGACAGCCTTTACATAGAATACATACTAGGTTACTTTTGCAAGAAGAAAACCAAGCCTTAAATTCTGCTTGATGAATCTTGCAGGAACCCTGACAGTTTCTGTTAGGTGTCACAGGCCAAGAGCCAGCAGGAGGAAGCCAGCGGTCTTGGAAGCTGTGCCTACGACTTCTTCCAACCATTTCTCCTCATTTCGTTCTCACCACTAATTTACAGCCACAAGCTTCAGATCGTAAAACATGGCCGCACCTGAAGGTCACAGCATGACCGATACTTCCCGGGACACTTCTACTGGTTGTGGCTGGGCTGGACCGAGGGCTGTGCTTCATGCTGCATGTTGGATTTACTGCAAACACGAGCTGCCGATTGGGAAAAAGTGTTCACATCAGCCCCCATAGTAGTAAACACAAGTGGGAATTATATTTTTCTACATGGCAGCAAATCGATGTCAATTTCCTTTGCCCCTCAATATCTTTGTGAAGAGGTTAATAACATTGGTTGACTGTAAAACACCTCATGAAAACAAGAAGGAGTGCCGCCATCTTGGATGTGGGCATTCTGACTTAACTTAAACACGTGGAACGTTTCCCATTCCTCCCTTTTTTCCGACGTGAATGCAACATTATTTACTGGGGAGGAAGAGGTGAATCTCCAGAGTCTCCTTGCCGTTGCTGCAGCCGACTCAGAAAGCCTCCCCGTTTGGCTGGCGCCCAATGTGAAACGACGGAGAGAGAGAGAGTTGCCAACAATAAGCCAGAGAACAAAAAGCGTAGAGAAAAGCAGAGGAAGGAACAATCAACACAGACATTTCAATAAAATAAATAATGAAACGGAGCGTGTCATGTTAATAGTGGGCCTTGGGTTTTGGTAATGAGGGCTTTGAGTGGGAATGGGCTGAGAAAGCATCATATTTACGGAGGACTGGGAGTCCCGGCGTGGCTAAGTGACCCTTGCACCTGCCCAGCGCTCCCTCCCACGCCCCTTTAGCCCGCTAATCAACAGGGCTGGTCGGGAATGATGGGGCTTGGGAGCCTGCTATCAGCCAGCTGCTCTCCACCACGCCGCACACACTGACAGACCAGAAAGATCTTATAATAGCAGGAGGTAGCGGTGGTGAGGTTTTTTTCCATGTCGGATTAATATGGCTGATGTGACCGTGAGAAAAGGGTTAGGAAATCCAAGGCTTAGGGCAGCTTAGTGACTGGCATGTTATATTGATATTAGACTCACTGTGCTTGTCGGTGGCTTCCCCGAGTCCATTTGAAAGTTTCTACGGTGCAGCAACTTATGGGACCATATCTGGCTTAATGGCTCTTCTGCCCTCGGGATGAGATTTAACTTTGACTGCAGTACAGTCCTAGTCAGAGCCTCCTAAGACCCCTAAACCAGTGGCTCCCAAAGTGTCCTTGAATGTCCCTAAATCAAATAAGGAATACATTTTGCCGTTATTTCATTTACTGGAACGTAGCACGATGACATCCCCAGCTACAGAGCAAATTCTGTGAATCTATCCAGCATTAAAAGTCTCCTCAGATCGCGTTTGCCTGGGACAAAATCTTTCCAATGAGGCAGCTGTGGCTTCACACATATCCACATGGACTTCGACATAAACAGTATGGGAACTTCTGTTCAAAATCACTACTGGTTTTAGAAGTCGGACGATAAACATTACATTTACGTTTTAGTCATTTAGCGGACGCTCTGAACCAAAGCGACAGCAGAATATGCTTCAATTCCTAGATCATCAATGTTACAAGGGTCAGAGCCACGGTGGCCTGCTAACCCTGTGGCCGTATGTAATGTAAGAGGAGGTTATAGGAAAATAAATGAAAGATATGAGCTAAGGAGAAAGGTTGAAAGGATTTTTACAAGCACTTAAAATGAAAAGGGGGTGTGTTTGAGAGAGAGAGAGAGAGAGAGAGAGAGGTTTGATTGCCTGATACACATTTCACACTGGGATTGACTTTGCCGTACGGTACAGCGGTTGTCATTGAAGAAGTTCCTGCATTAGAACTACAGAAAACGTATTCTTTAAGGTTACAGAGCAGAACCACCGTAGAAGCGTACTCACCGTGGATAGATTCGGTTTTCCAAATGATTCCTCTTGGAGATTAATCCTGAGTGCAGCAGCAGTATCAGCAAGCATGAGGTGAAACCTGCCTCATCTGTAGGTTTGTACCCACATTTTGAACATTTGGGATAATAGAAGCAATTCAAAATAAATTGTTTCTTGTGGTTCTCATTGTGAGTTTCATATTTCATTACATCTCCTTATTAAATTTAATAACCCCAACGACAGACACACTCCTACCCACCCCACCTCTCCTCTAACATCCAGGCCAGGTTTCTACATAGGAGCTCACCCTAAATGGCACAATGGATAGTTACATCAGTTCCAGTGTCTTGGTAAATTGTGTGTATATCACCGAGAATGAATCAGTGAATTTCGAGGTGTTTAGACGTGATTGGTCTCGACTGGTTGGAGGTTTTGAGTATGAGATGCTCATTTTGACAATCAGGGAAGCTGTCAGTGAACTCAGGATAGACCCAGTAGAAAATCAGTGTCATTTGAGCTTTCTAAGAAGAGTGCTACTGAAACCTAATTGACTTTTTGAGACAATTGCTCATGATTTTGAGAATTAGGTTTCCTATGTGTTTCCTCCTATGTTCTGTTCAATTCAGTGCTTTTCATAGTTTTCAAAATGCAAACTCAAGAGAAAGTTTTTTTTAGATGCTGAGCTTGATGTGCTCCTCCTGCAGACCCAATATCAAGACTAATTCACACTAGCCGCTTGTTGATGGCAAACTCTATTGTGTAGAGCACAACTTCTAATATAAGTCTTAGGTTGTGACCACTATCAACTTACACAGAGCTCCAAGATATTCCCCCCTCTGAAAAATGAAGTAGCCATCCAATATTCAAACATTCATCAAGAGGAAAGACAAAGATTACCAAGAGCTCTGAACATTTTATTATATTGTCATTATTAAATTTCACCCATTCCCCGAAACCAACCGGTTGAAGCTCAAAACAAGGGTAAGGAGGAGCTAGAAACCATCATGTGTGCGACTGATAAAAACTGGCTCACCTTATTATGCCCAATCTGATATCTGGCTACTGATTTCCCCCTGTACAAACCTTCAAGACAAAAACTCTATTTTTCTTCTGTACAAGTTTTTCTCTCACCATGAGATTATTTTGACCATATGTTTGTGGATATTAATGTATGTCAACCCATGGCTTACGAAATGCTCCAAACATCCTCTTGAATTCTGACCTGAACAAATATGGATGTGATGGTGACATTTTGCCAATATAATACAAAGTATAGATCTGAACTGTATACGGCTATGGAATTCATTTATTGATGGTTTGAAACAGTAAAAAGCCTATTAAAGCACAAGCAGTATCAGGAACATTTACGTGAGATTGCCTGTGTACATCTTCATATTAATGTGTGTGTGAAGGTGTGTGTGTGTGAGTGAAAAAGAGAGAGAGATTAATCTTGTTCTCTCTCGAACAAGACAGAGGCTATTTGTTGAAGATGTCCATTTTACCATAGGTGGCAGGCAGCAGAAATTTGGAGATGTCCAGTGTAGTGACTGAAATGGATTGGGAAAGGGAAATTACTACATCATTCAGTGCAACTACACGGGCCATCTACGTTCAAGAGGTACAGCTTTAATTTGGCAGCGTGGCAGCAGCCTTTCATTATTACTTCTCCTCAGTGATGAAAGCCCTGAGGGCTGAATTCACTTCAGATGGAACTGGAACATGTGTCACTGAGATGCACTCTCCATTTCCTGTTTATTGGACTTCAAATGCAGCACTCATTACATGACTAATTCCTATCATTTGGCTATTAGATTGCAAATTACAGAGTCCATTTACCTTTTCCAAGAAACCTTCAGGAATTCACTTTCTTAATGTGTACTCCCCAGCAATCTAACAACCCACTTGAAGACCATCAGGTGAACGTTGCTCTCCTTCACAACTTAATTGATATTGTCAGTGTGATGGAAACTCTGGCTCTGAAAGGTCCAGTTGACATTAATATCTTAGCGGGTCCACAATGTTCAGGAGATGAATTAGACGATTCCTGGCACTACAATGAGATGTGCTCTTCTGCGCCTCAGTTCTTCAGAGTAATGTACAGTAATTGAATCCAATTATTCCAATGAGTATCCATTTCCATTAACAAAACACTGCAGGCTCCCTGGAGTAGTATGGACAAAACATCTGCTATGCTGAGGAGCTATATAGTATTGTACAGCATGATTTTCCAACTGCCATTTGTTCTTGTCTGATCTACTTTATAAAGGTTACAGTTGGCTGAATGGACTGATACAGTACCAGTCTGTAGTACAGACTGTATCATGTATATGTCGCTTGTGCTCGCTGAGCAAGGAGAGGAAATGTGTTCAGGAACATAGCCCTTACTCACTTTTAAGTTGTTTATTAAATTTGTATGAATAAGTGAATTGCTATATCTTAATCCTGCCCTCTTGATATAATTTTTAATTGACTTTATAGTCTTCTAAAGTTGACATACTTGATGACACGTTTGTGACGAAGGACAAGTGGTTTATTTTCATTAGGGATGGGGATGTAATTCCTTGAATGTTTTCTTCTTTTCCATTTTTTTTTGTTTTAATTTGAGAAAGGATGTGTTATTGTTTTAGTGTTTATAAGTGTTTAATCTTTATCTTCTCATTTTAGTCATGGACCAATTACCTTGAGTTGCAAGGCTGAATATGCTCCCATCAGGCTTTATTACTGGATTTTGATACTGGCACTACTTTGAATGTAACTCTCCCTAATGATGTGGGGAGCCAGATAAGGACCCTTTCTGTTGAGAAGATGTTCTCCAGGAATCGCTTCAATGGACAACATGGAGCAGGTGTTGCCCCAAAAGCAGGCACTAAGACAAAAGTCCATCCACCAAAAAAGAGGGCCCCGAACCCCAGGGTAGCACTCGTCATCCGGGGTAAGATCCATCGCCTCCTGCAAGGGTCTGCAGATCACCATGTTCCAGATCCCCGCCTCTATTATGCAGGCATTGAGGAGGATGAGGAGGGGGAGGCACAGGAGGAAGAGAAGGAGCACAGAGGCATATATGCAAAGGTTGGCCCCATGGCAGAAGCCTGCTCTCCAAGAGTGCCCAACGGTAAGGGACATGGAGCGGCACTGGGGCCACCCTGTGTAGGAGAGGTGGAGCTGAACAGGGAAGGATGTGTCAGAATCCCCTGTACCTTGCAGCACAAAAGCAGTAGGTCTCCGGCAAGTCAGAAAGGGGGGGTTCGCACAACTCCTGAGCAGAAGCGAGCAGCCCAACACTACAACCAGATTGGATCAGATATGAATGGTGCTAGGTTTGCAGGGGCTGCCAAAAGTGATTTTGCTGCACCTTGTATTCGTCCAAAGAGACCGTATTCTACTGGTGACTGTGTGGACTACAACTTCAACAGATCCCTCCCAGGCACACTGCTGGAAGAGGATGAAGAAGGCTTAGGGGTAGATGAGGAGGAGTCCAGTGCCATCATTGAGCACATCCTCAAAGAGCTGCGGGGGATCAACAAGATCCAGGAGGAGATTTCTGACCTTAGGGATTACCTAACCTCTGTTCGAGGTTCAGTTGAGGAGGTATCATCATGTGTAGATGCTGTATTAATGGAGATTGAAGGCATTCGTTCTGGAAACAAGGCTAGTGCAGGGGCACATACAGGTACCTGGTCTGGGGCAGCAGGGTGCAGAGATGGACCATCGCCCCGCAGAAGGCCCGCTAGTGCCTATGGCAGTTTAGGGAGTATGATGCCACCGTCCGATTCAAATGTTTGTCCCCCGGTCTGTAACGAGCGCCATAGCATCCATAGGGAATTCCCACAACCAAGAGCAAAGGGCTGTGCTGTCTCCCTAAGTGCTGAATCAGCGGATCTTCAGGAGCTGGAAGAGCCAGAGGATGCCTCTGACCATAGCTCAGACATCCCAGTAGGAGCTATAGCCAAAAAGCTCAGCTTTGGCTACCTTGAGCGGCAGGATGGTCAAGACTGTCCAAGCACCAGCTCTCTATCATCTGGTCACAGCTCCAAGTCCGAGTCAGACCTAGAGAGGCCATCATCTAGCCATGGTAGGAGGCATCATAGAGTTGAGGATGGGGAGGAACATTGGGGCAGTGCTGGACCACCACACTGTGCCACTGAAGAGTCTGTGTGGCATAGGGATAGGCAAGCTGCTTACCTCAGGGAGGGTAATCTGGAAGAGCATGAAGGAGAGACCCCTCCTTGCTGTGAAGAAGTTGGGAGCTGGGATCACTACAGAGGTGGAGGAGCATATGGAACATTAGGGCAGTGCTCCACAGGAAGCTCAGAACATCTCTCTGTTCACTCTGGACGACACTACAACTCCCCTGCCAGCACCTCTAGCAGGGAGGAGTGGCAGTCTCGGAGACGAAGGCCTCAAACACAGCCATCGACTCAAGTTCCAGCCGACACCCATCTTGAAAGCCCCACATTGGGCTATCAGTGTGCTGCTGACTGTTCCTATGCTCAGAGTTCTGGTTACCATTCAGTTGATGGACACGCTGGAGAACTGGAAGAATTTGGCTACGGGCCATCAACTGACCTGGGCTATACCACTGATTGTCAAATCCATAGTTATCAAGATACTTATTCTGCTTATGAAGAGTCTGCAGCTGTGACATGGACTGATGCATCCTCATGCACCACTGTGGCTGATTTGGATGCACCATTCATCCAAGAGATTGACACCAGTAACCAAGGCCCAAACAGCCTCCCTCGTTCTGACAGTGCAGATGTCCAGACTGTTGGTTTCAATGTGAAGCGCATAGGGCGAGCTGTACTTGATTTCCGCTCCGCCTTGCGGGGAGCATTACGTAAGCTTGAGGTAACTGGAGCCCAGGTTCCTGGAGAGGAAACAGAGTTTGAAATATCAATACCTTCTGACCTGCCTGCAGCTGACTTGACTATAAACCCCCAATGCCCATTTGACCAAGCACCTGAAGAAACTCCTCAGGATGATATGGTGGATGCAGATGGTAGAAATGTCATAGAGGAATTGAGCCAAAGCAATATTCTAGACAAGTCAGATCCTTCTGTGGAGCCCGTGCTTGAAGAAGCCAACAACAGCCTTATATTGGAGTCAGCAGATACTTGTCAACTTCTGCCCTGTTCCGCTGAGCATCCTCCATGCCCAGAAGAACTTCCTATCTGCCCTGACCCAATCTCCAGCAGCACTGCCATATTGCCCACACATGATGGCCTTATAGATTGCCCTGTAGAGGGCCCTGAAAGTGGCCCTGCAGATCTGCCCATTAAAGCCCAGCTTTCGCAATGCATCACTGCAGAATCCCTCTCATACTCCTTTTCGGCTGATGAGCCTCCAGCACATCGAGAGGAGCAGGGAGAAGCCCAGGCAACGCCGCCACAGCAACTAGCCACAGGCTTTGCTGCAGCACCAGAGCGCAAAGTAGAGGGTGAGGCTGAGGGTGAGGCTGAGGGAGATGCAGCGGAGTGCCCCCTGGAGATAAGTCAGATGGATGCGCGCAGGCTGAAGTGCCTCAGGAGCTTCCAGCAAATCCTGCAGGAAAAGAGGGAGTCCAGGCGCAACCTGGCCAGTATGACAATGTCCACCTTCTCTCAGGATGACTTTGAACCAGGTAGCCTTTCTCTGTTTGTCACCTAACCGCATGTCGTCATCACTGGATTCATTGGAGTTTGAGTTAGAATGAGCTGTTGTTTCACGTTTTCTCACTTCATTTGCTTTATTAATTTGGTGAATGTATCATTGATCATTCATTTTGAGTCAGAGGATAAAAGAGAATTACACGTACAGTATATTTTTCTTTCTTTCTGTGTGGTTATTCACACTCCTCATACTTCAACCAGCCATCAGGCTAAAACAACAATGCTGTTTTTGGTTTTTTATTTTGTTCATGTGGCCATAAATCCCCTTTTCTTTTACATTTTTTGTCATTCTGTAACCATAAAAAGCAGCTTGTTTTCTAGAAAACTTTCCTTTTCCATTCTATATTTCTGTGATCGAAGCCTGTCCTCCTTGATGCCGATTCTCTTTCATGTCTGTGGTGGTTATGGAGTCGCTTGCATCCCCCCCCATTTATGGTGGGATGTGTGCATTGATAGAAACATAATTGCCAGAACTCTTCTTTGAGTATTTTCACAAAGTGGTATTGAATACAAAGAGGACCCTTGGGTATTTACCAGTTGGTCTTTGCTGATACCATACTTTTCTACCCCCTCTAGACTAATGCATCACCTGCCACTCACTAGTTCCTCACTCCTCTCAGAGGCTGCAGCAGTAGCCATTTGCTGAATTAGAAAGCATTAATTATCTGCTTGGAAAGCCAGCCTGACATTAAAGAGGAAGAGGAAGGGAAATATTAAGAGTCATTTTCATGATGAATTATACATGTTAATGAAACATTTATGACCTGAGATGCGATCTATCTGAAAAACGCAAGTGCTGCTTTTAATGTTACCCAAGCATTTGTAAAGAATGAATTATCCAGGGCGTTTCTTGTTATTTCACATGAGTCAAACTAGTGATGACAGTCTTTCTTCTCTGTCTCTGTTTCTTTTCCTCTCTTGTGCTGTTTTGCAGATGGAAGTCAAGATGGAGATCAGGTTACCTCTTTTGTAGCTTCTCTACTGTTTTAAACTGTATGGATATGACATTGAGACGGTGTTTCTGCACCTACCCTTGACAACATTTTTTCATGTACATGCTTGAAACATGCCTGATTACCACTTTCATTTTTTTTTGCTGTTTCTTTTGTTTATTTGTCAGTTTCAGGATTTATTTATTTTTAATATTGGGAATGAATTTGGAGCCCGTGAAATAGTTTTTTAGTGTATTTAGTTGTTATTATAGGTCAACATCAATGTGACCGTCTTGTCTGAAGACGCTTTAGTTGTTTCAATCAGAAATATAGAAATGCCATTCAGGAATAGGACAACAGCAAACACACTATTGTTGAAAATATTGATAATATTGATGGAGAGTTTGTCTGTTGTGTGTTCTGTTGCCATCCTGTGATGATTTCTTTGTTGGCTGTCAGACAAACAGATGCTGTTAGGAAAACCAAAAGCCGATATTGAGTGTTTGTGTTTTGGGGGCGACCATGTTTGCTTTACAAGGTGATACCCAATTTATGATGCTAATCCATGAGACGGACCCTTCCGATTGACTGTAATTCCCTGCTTGGCATGCATCACTGAAACTCAACCAACCCGGTCCGATCTCAGAGCTTCTCTCCTCCCTGTTGTTCCCACTTCCTCGTCTCTCCCATGCTGTCTGGTGTGCATGCTCAAGTATCATGACTTCATTAACGGCTGTGAACCTTTAAGTGGCTAAAATGTTTGACCTTTGACCTCTGTTTCAGAGCCGGGATCAAGATGGTGACCCCAGCAAGCACCCATGGGCCAAGCCCGGGTTAGTAACTGTGTGTGAGTGTGTGTGTGTTAATTTTTACCGACCAAAAGCTGGCGGTGACCTGCTAACATGAACTC
>CABFOQ010002051.1:0-10135 GCA_900660455.1 Gephyroberyx darwinii | reverse complement strand
AGAGAGAGAGAGAGAGAGAGAGAGAGAGAGAGAGAGAGTTGCTCAGTGAGTTTAACACAGCACTAGGTTTAGTGGTTCATGTAAAAATGTATACACTTATTGTGCTGAGCAGATGGAGGGGAGGAGGAAGTGTGTATGGAGTGATGTGTGGTCTGCATATCTACTGCTCACCAACCCACATTAAAGAAAGAACACGGTTTAGAGGAAAGGGAGAGATGAGCGGAGTCATTAGCGGTCAAAGAGTGAGAGAAATGGTCACGGTCGGAAAACGTGGTCTTCCTTCTAAGTACACAAATGTCAATAAAACCACCCAAGCACTCAAATGAAGGAGAGGACTCAGTGCTGCTAGACCAGCCTGGTCTCCCAAAATGTTGTGAAATGAGCACGTTGTCTTAAAATGTTATGCTCTGTGCATGGAATCCGTTGCTCCACCACGAAAGGATTACGTGAAGGAGACATGAGTTGAAACAGGTCCGATATTGAAACAGAGCAGTGGAAGGTTAGGATCTGGAGGTTGGGGTGGTGGATGGGCATATACACTTTCAACTCCAGCAACGTGAGTTTGATTCCCAACTCATGACAGTTATTTTTTTTAGTTTTTCTTATTTAACCATGACCGAAATCTAAGCCTAAATTGCCTAACCTTAGCCAAAGTTGTCTTACTTGTTAGCTAACCCTTTCACATGATGAAAATGAAGTGTCCAATTTGTGGTATTGTCACATAATCCATTTTGTGGTGGAGGAATATAAAGTTCACATAGTTCATATCCACAACACATAATCTGCGTTTGAGAATGTGTGCTCGTTTCACAAAATCTTTATGTTTTCTTGAATGATACCGTTCTCAGGCGACTTCCTTGAATAAAGGATTAGCTAAAAGCCCTGAGTCAAGCTCTGGTTCTTCCAATTGCTTTACATATTTTAGTGCTGACTACACTGACCGTGTAGGGTGATACTGTCTGTTTTGGGGTCTGATCTCAAAAATGAATTATCTACTTCCTTAGACGCTTCTCTTCCATGTGTTCCATGTCATTTGAGCTTTTACATTTTACTATGAAGACATAGTAAAGGTCTGGGTAAGACATTTTTGGCATTCCTCTCCCTGATGATGGCCTCATGGAGAAGATTGAAACCCCTTAACATCGCACACAGGTGGATGGAAATGATAATCTGTTCTCCTCACCTGCTTGTCGTTCTGAAAGGGCCCCACCTCTCCCTTTTCTTTTGCTCTCTCTTTTTTGCTCTTGTCTTTGTACCTCTCTGTCTCGTTCTATGTCTCGGGATTTCTTTTTGCCACTCTTTTTCTCTCGCACTCTCTGAGAATTTCCCTCCTAAATCTGGCAAAGATCCAAGGAAATGTATACCCTATAATTAAGGTATCACTGTAAAAGTCCTTAGTCGTTAAGACGACCCCGGGAAATTCTCAGAGAGACTTAAGAGATCTGGACCTTGGGGCTAATATTACCAGCAAATAAACAAACAAACAAAAGATCATTTTCTTTTTTTTAATCCCTGTCTGCCTCAGGTCCCATGACCTGCTTAGCTAACACAAGGACTGGGTGCTGAAGGTAAGGCCATACATACACTCTTGAGAGAACAAAATCACAGTTTAGAAAATGTAAAAATAGAAATTGTAAAAATAACCTTGTAATTCAAATGTAGTGGTTCTTCTTTTCCTTTATTTGCTGAGTAATTTCCTGACCCTAATGCTGTTTTTCACATTATATTTGTGAGAAGCTGAGATTTCTGAGACTGAGATGCTTACCTGCTCTTCGTCCAGTAGCACAAGACCCACTATCACTATGTTGATGTTACCCCCTATCGTTCCATCTTTGAAGAGACTGGATACCTGTAATACACACAAACAAAACAGTTATTACATATACCAATACGACATCTATCATTTACAGAATACTTTCATTTGTCTGTTTTCACCATTTATATAAACTCTTACTCCTATAATATATATTATACTCTTACACATATGTTAAGTAGAGAGATCGGTGTCAAATATACGAGAAACAAGAAACCTTGAGATTCCAATGGAGATAACAGACAAATGCCCCTCTCATGGTATCAGTGAAGTAATACAGCCCCAACTGCTGTTTCCAATTCAGCTTCTTGTACTCACATGGATATCTGAACATCAATCAGAACAGTGGATTAGGGCTGTGAAAGTGGACTCCTGATCTTCTCTCTTGTTCACTCTCTGTCTTTCTCTCTCTGTCTCGCTCTCTCGGGCTCTATGAATAACTCTGGTGACACTTACAAACTTTTCTCTTGAGGAAAAGTCATGTTTTCCTTATGTTCCTGATGGTCTTTCTCTCCACTGACTCATGAATAGACACAGGGTTTTGGTTAGTTGTTGAATTAAAGCAACAATTTTGAAGTCAAAGAGGCAGCCACACTTACTTCCTTGTGGTGAGCTGCGAGTTCTGGTTATGACTGTATACGATCTCCTAGCACATCCTTGTTTGACAGGATTTCTGATTTGCACAATTCAAAAATCTACAGATTAACAGATTAACAATGTTTTCCTGCCACCTAAAAGGAACAAATTAGCATCAGTTTCCATGGAGGGTTTCACTGTTTTGCAGTCTGCTCTTTCACATCGATCATTGCAAAATACCTTTCAGGTTTTTGCACTCTGACAACAGGAAAACATAAATCTAATGAAACTGGAATGGAAAATCAGATTTAATTTTTAAAAGTGATGGAATAATTTCAGTTTATCTCATGCGGTAACTCCTCTATTCCTGAATTAGGTTATATGAAACCCAACCGCTCCAGGACCCATGGGAGCTGGCAGGGGGTAGGGGGTTGGAGGTTTTCTGTGAAACTCCATACTGTATTTAGGCGACTCCTCTGAGGCAGGCTGTGACTGTTCTGACCTGGTCTCTACCAGAGGGAACCGTGTTTTCAAAATAGATGGATTACCTTCGGATTTGTCAGTCAGTCATTAAGTAGCAAAACCAGCGTGACGAAATATGCTTGGAGATCAGCTGAGGGAGAGACAGATAGTGTTGTGGTGATGATCTCACCGAGATATCGCTTTTGTGTTTTCAGATGTGTTCTTTCAGATAAGTGAGAGTGGAAGACGGCGGTGTCAGTTCACTAAGCCCTAAGAGGTGACAAAGTCCTTGCATCCAATATCATGTACCACCAAAACTTTGAAACCCAGGCTAAATCACTGGGTAGACGTGGAGGAATGACTGACAAGATATTATCAAAATAAATAATTACATGTAGGTTACAAAACTTGATAAGAGGAATACCATCTCCTTTCATCTGACCTCAGACCGGCCCTTCTGAACACTACCCTGATGTGATTTCTTTAACATACAGCTTACAAATACATTTTGTTGCTTGATCTTTGCAAAAAGTTCAAATTTGGACTCACTTAGGCTAAGGTATGGCAAATCCCACCTTTGCCAAATTGTTGTCCATGCTGGAAGACACACTCCCATTTCCAGCAATTCACTTCATGAGGAGAGGGAACTCAACCACTGCTTACCAGATGTAATATTTGGATATGCTGTATTATTGTGTGATCCACTGGTAAATCTCTACATATTATGGCCCAGTATTATAATGCAAGAGTCTTCAATCTTACATGCACTCACCATCTGTCAATTTCGACACTTTATTTCTAGGATGTCTTAGTGGGTCAACAGGTTTAGGTGCACATAATTTACTTGCGATAATGTGGGTTTTTTCAACTCACTGCTTCTCTCGTATCTTTCCTATCACTCGCCACTGTATACTATCCAATAAAGCAGAAATACAATGCAAATATTCTAAAGAAAAATGAGCTAAGCTGTGGAACTGCAAACACCACTAGGTTTAAGGTGCAGCCTGCTGTGTATTTTTCAAGAAATGATGTTCTCCTCACCATATTGAGCACGGTGAGAACGTATGTGGTGATGTTCTCATGGCCATGGTTCTCCATCATCTTCTTGTCCACGACCACCAGTGTCTCCACGTTGAGCTTCTGGTTGTTCTGGTGCTTCATCAACACTGCCCTTTTGTTTCTGGGGATGAACTTGTACTCATCGGGAAGGATGAAGAGGTCCTCTTCCGGAGGCTTGGGCATGTCTGGAAAAAGAGAGGGAGAGAGATACAGGGGGTATAATGAACACGATGCTTAGAATTTTATCCATTCAGCAAACAGACTTTGCTTTGAAGAAAAATGATGTAGTTAGTCTTGAACAGAATAACTGGGCCCCAAAGATGAAAAAAAATCTAAATGACAATCTCCATTGAAAAGAAAAGTTCTTAGACGAAAACCATTGTGGTTGGCAGCATGATTAGGAACAAACTGTGGGATAATGAGTTATTAGTGGCCATTGGCAGAATAAGCACACATCTTGTGATGTACAGTACAGTGCATACACTCTCTTACAATTCTAACCCAAGCTGACTGTATGACATACAAGGCTTGAAATTAACCTCCAGCCTAATTGTCTCTTTTGGCTGTGAGTGCCTGGTAAGTGTGACAATTCTACAAGCGATTTTGGCAAGCAGTTGACAACCACTCTGGATGATTAACTAAAATGTTAGTTTCATGCCCTGATGTCATGGATAAGCACTGGGTTTTTCTAGTGTTGACTCTGGCAATCACAGTGTTATGTTAACATTAAGTATTGTGTGAAACTACATGATGTACTGTACGTTAGCACCAACAAAACCAAGCCAAAAGTTTGAAATGCTGTCTTTCTCAATGCTAAAGGTAATTCTGGTTCTGATTGGTGCCTACTGAGTCCACTGAAGCATTAACTTCACTTCATTAATTATCAGATCATGACCACGTGACTCGGACAAACACAAAGACTTAATCTAAACATCAAATGCCCTGCTCTGCCCTGTTTTTAACTCTCCTTTTGAAGTTGAGTCGCCTCTGGGAAAAAGTACCGTCTCACATTCAAATTCACTTACACATTAGGACGTGAGGTCAATAGCACACACCAATCAAAGTGAGGCACGGCCTAAAACCATGGCTGCTTTTGACACGACCTCACCTCCAATCTCCACTTACACATTTTCAGGTTATCGTAAACTTTCACCTCTCACCGTCTGCGCGCGATAAACTATAAAGGCTAGAAAGTTTGCTTATATAGCCGTAAAGCAGGTGAGTGACCAAAGTGCCTTTTTGGCTAAAACACGGCACAGGTGTTCAGTGATGTCATCCTATGGGAATGTAAACACCAGTGTGTTTTCACAGGGGACAGACAGCTGGGGCTCTGCAGTGTGATGGTGGTGGTACAACCCCCCCGATCCAATCCCTGCTCTCTTTGAAATGACCCTACACTCCTGTGAGACCAACAATGTCAAACGATCTTGAGATAACTTCTTTAGAGCAAACATTTGTCGAATATAAAACTCTTGCCTTTGAAACATTCCAAATGTCCACAGGTTAAGTCACTAATGAAGTCAACCAAAAAATGTCAGTGGAACAGACATTTGGATGGATGTGTCATGGAAATTGAGATAATTTATTGAGAGCAAACACTTGCCTTTGAAAGCTTCCTACCCTATGAGGTCAGTTTTCCAAGGAAGTCAGTCAAATGCTAAACGAAACTGATATGATTCCTTGAAAACAAATGTGTGTCATTTTGTTAAAAAAATAAAGTGAAGCACCCAGCCCTATCAAATCACCAAACAAGTCAATTTACAAAAGCTGTTTTACTGCACTTACAACGCGTCCTTATGTTCAGTTAGGGACAACACACATCTTGTTTTACTTGTTAACACTACCTGAGTTAATAAAGTGTTAATAGCAGCACATGTTGACACAGCATGTGCTACTTTTAACATAGTGTTGAAAAGTGAAGCGTCGTGTGTTGTCCTAACTAGACAAACGTGTTTAGTCAACATGCAGCACCCAATGAGCATATGATGATACTGACATTCAGTGCACTAAAAATGGCTGCACGCTTTGTTTCAAAATAAATAAATAAACGCATAAAATAAAAGTAATATAGTCAGTAAAAGTTAATAACATCCAAAGTGACATGAATTCAATACAAACTCCTACTGTGATGCTGAGTAAAAAATATAAAGCTGCCAATTAAAAAGGTCTTCAAGTATCATCCAAGCAGAAAAGGTTCTTGCAATCTTTTTTTGTCAATCATCTTTCCTTCATGTCCTAAGTGCCCATTTCCCTTTGTAAAAGTTCAAATTAAAACTAATAAAATGAGTGTGGCTTATATAATGCTTGAATGCTTGCAGAGTGGAGGTATGAGTTTGTAGTACATTGTGATTAGAATGAGAGATTGCCCTTACATACATTTCTTCCGTCTCCCGCAGAAGTGCTGCCTCTGCTTCTCCCTGTGTCTGTATTCGTTGTCATGGCGATGGATATTGCGGTGACGGCCACTGCCGTGGTGCTGTATCTGGTCCCCACGGTTGTCGTTGTTACTATTGCCGTGCTGTTTTTGTTGGCTCTCCTGGCGATCTTCAGTAACTGTGTTGTAAGTAGGATGCGTCTGTGAGTATGCAGATCTCTTGTTGAGAATGCGTGGCCCATGACGGGTTGAGGTTATCTGCTCGTCTGTAGATTTCTCATGCTGGTGGCTCTTTGGTTTTGTCTGTGTGTCTGTGGATTCTTCATTAGAATTGTGTCGTTTATGATGAGTTGAGGCTGCCTGTGAGTCTGTAGATCTCTTATGCAGTCTGTGAGGCTGGTCACCTCTCTGGTCTGTCCGGGAAGCCACGATACTCTTGTACAGTATGTGTGGTTGGTGACTGGAGGGTCCCGTGAAATTCTCTCTCTGGGCGAGGCCAGGGGACACAGGTCTCAGGAAGTAGTCTGCACCCTGTGTTCGGATCAAACCTGACTAGAGGCAAAACAGAGAGAGCCATTAGCTTTACAGCAGTGGTTCCTGGGACTGAAATTGAGAACATTTACAACAGTCCCCTTCTAGCATCCAGACTAATTTGTATGTAATACTACTCATGCCATATGTGGACCCCAAAGAACCATACCAATGACCCATTTTGGGTATTAAACCATAGTATTGGAAACACTTTTATGTACCAAAACATTTAAAACTCATTGAGCTTTTATTCACCTAACTATTCTCATGTGCTAAAATATTTTAGGGAGACCTGCAGAGTAGATCTTAGGTGAAGATGTGTAACACCTCTGACAGGCTACACGTTCTACTCTGCTGAACACAGCCTTAAAAAGTAAAAAAAGAAAACAGCAGTCATAGCTCAAAAAAGGACAAAACCATAACCCTCTCCAGCTTTTCATTTAGGTTCCCAATCTGTCTCTGTCAGCAATTACTCAAGATTCAACTTAGGTCACAGCTAACTGACCCCCCGAAACCTCAGCGTGGCTTAATTACTGGCTGTGTTTCTTCATGTTCAACATCTGTTTTCCTGTTCAGGGTCAACCGTTATCTCAGCAACATCTAAATAAAACCTAATGAGCTAGAAAGAGTTTGAGCTGTTTCAAACAGAGGGGGCAGTCTGAGATGGGATGAAAGGAGGTGGCATCCCTCTTATAAAATACACACTCACATATATATTTCATAGATATCATAGATCGTAGCCTGGGGTCCTCCAGCAGGTCCCTACTGGCTGTTGCAAAATGTACATTGAAAATAAGAGGTGAGCGGGCCTTTCAAGGGAACAACCAGCCTGAGGACCTCAGGCTTAATTTGTATCATCTTTTGAATCTCTTCTTAAAACTCACTTTTAAAGACTTTTAATGACCTTGTGTTTGCTGTTGATACCATGTGCATTTTTATCCATTACATATATATAAAGTTTGGGCATCAAGTTGCCATTTTTTCCTAAGTAACTTCTTTGATGTTTTTTGAATTGAATCAGAATATTTCACACTGTTTGGAACAACTTGCAGGGCAAAATGTTTGAGCACCCATGCCTTGTGCTTTTAATTCTAGGGGATAAATTAGGGGAAACCCATTTTAAATCTCAAGCTTTTCTTAAATTGACATGTTCTGTCTCATTCTCTCTCATTCTCTCTCTCTCTCTCTCTCTCTCTCTCTCTCTCCCATTGTATCCCAGAGTTTTCATATTCCACTTTCAATACATTTCTATCAAAGCAGCAGTTCTGGACTTCACTTGTATCTCGTTTCTGTCTCTGTGTGTCTTTCTCTCTCTCTCTCTGTCTGTCTCTCTCCAAACACGAGCCACATCTGTGTTGTCAGTCAATTGGCAAATAGTGTTTGGACTGTAACTGTGCTTGGCAGTAATGGTGGTTTCCCTAAAATATGTTTAATTGACTGCAGTCTCCTTTTTTACTGTGAGTGTAAGGTCCTTTGTCACCACAGCCATCAACACTGGCTGTCAGAAACAGCCTGCCACAGTGGCAGTGGTGAGGTCGTGGCTGGCCCAGGGTGTGTGAGTATGTGTGCAGAGAGTGTAAATCTGTGTCAGCACTGTGTGCTTGTGAGAGAGAGATAGTCAGGAAAACAATGTGTGTGTGTGTGTGTTTGTGTGTGCATTAACATGGGTGTGTCTCTAGTTTCCAATCAGTCAGTCCTGCCAAAGCGGGGCTGTATCGGTGATGTGTCTGATGTCGCTATAATGATCCTCAGTGCTGATTTTCCACATTTCATCACCACTAGCTAACCCAGGCTTCTGCCTCCGCCAGCCTATCAACCACGGATCAGGAAGCCAGTGGAATAGAGCCCTTGGAAAAGCCTGTGACTGTATTAAGCACTAAAACTTGAAAATGATGAACTCTGAGACTGCAAAAGATCTGTAAGCTGTGACCGCAATGACTGCAGAGCTCACAGCTTTCACCGCGTAGTGTGGCGAGAGAAACTCTGAGTGCACTCTTAGTGGTAGCAACCACAGCCCGCCATCATGCATCTATCTTACATTTATCTTATCCACAATTGGCTCTGTGCGGTATTCTCTATCAAATGTTGTAAATCATTACAAAATATTGAAACACAAACTGGACCCAAGGCACAGCATTAAAAAGTGGGACGTCTACAATCATAGATTTGAGGGGAGCCAGGAGGATGAAGGAGGAGTATTAGGATGAGATGTACCCCCCAATTATATGTACCTATATTGTATTTTTACTTTCTCTGCAATTTCAGAAGGACACATGAGTTTTACTGAATTTTGTAGTTGACTTTTAATTCATGAATGCATTTCAACCACAATATAATTTGTGTCCTTCAGGTCAGGGGCTCAGTTTAACAATGTCTAACTGTACTTCTCATGGAAATTTCTAAACTGATGGAAAATGGACTTGCATTTAGGCTACTCCTATGCCCATAGTATGTCAGAGTTTGAACTCTGCCCAGGGTTTGAACCGGACTGCCCTCCCCCAAAGCTGAAATGAAACCTACGCCCTTGTCTACATGGCACGCAGCTGTATGATCCTTGTAGTGTCAGGATGGCGTGGTAGTTCATAGACAAATGTTAGTCCAAATCCCACTGTTGAGCTTTACACTCTTATCACAAGTCAGCGGAGAGCAGTGGTTTGTTTACAGGTGTTTCTGTGTCAGATAATGATCATTTCTTACCCTACAGTAACTGGTGTTTCACAGACAAAAGATAACCACAAACAGCGACACAGAAACATATTTGGACGCATATTTACAGCCGGAAACACACTTTTTGGCCTACTACTTATAGAGAAGATTACAATCTTTTAGGCCGTCTGTAAAACAAACAATGAACGCTTCAGTGTGCGGCCAAGTCCCTTCTCCCTCTCTCAGACAGTCTGTATGTATCGCTACGTCAGCAGAACCCCAGCACTGTCATTTCCATTCTCTTTGTTAAAATCCCCAAACAGCAAACAGCTGCGGTTTTCCTCACCATCCAGCACAATGTTGAACCCAACTCAAGGAGACAGGATTGATTATGGCCGATTGACCCTGATATAACGCTCCAATTTGTTTTGGAGGATGAGCGAGAGAGAGAGGGCGGGGAGAAAGTACAGGAGAGAGAGAGAAGCATAAAGTTGAATGCTTGCAAGTGCATTTCCACCTTCTAACGTGCCTGCCAACGGTCAAGAAATAATCCTGGCTGGGAACGCCAGCCTGGATCATTGGTTACAATCACTTGTGACAACCGGTGCGTGATCCTGTCATCCACGTGGAACTCACCCCGCCGCTGTTTAATCACAGACGATTGTCATAATTTG
>CABFOQ010002050.1:0-10027 GCA_900660455.1 Gephyroberyx darwinii | reverse complement strand
CAAGACAAGTTGGTTTAATATTCTACCTCGTCCCACCAGATGCTAGCACAGGCGTTAGTCACTCGCTTTCTTATCCAGCTCAAATGTACTTTTGTTTGACATCTTGAATTTTTTTACTTGCTTGTGTCGTTTTAGGTGAGATGAGTCCTCATCGCCACGATCTGGACGTTTTTTTTTTCTCTTTTTCTGTCATTTACTATCGATTTGCAGATAAACAAACCTGCAAGAAGTGAGCTATCAATGGAGATGAGTCATGCATTAAAAAATCTGACAGGTCAAGTTCAGAAACCAAGTTCAATGTTCGACCTCTCCTCACTTCCCTACATGGCTTATCTCTCCCAGAAAAACCCAGCACACCACCCTCATTAAAACTTGTACAACCTGAAGTGCTCCCCTCTCTCTCTCTCTCTCGCTCTTGCTCTCTCTCCTTCAAAACTGTCGAGAGGAGAAACTCAGGGTTGGCAACGGCGGCAGCAGCAAAGTCGCCCATTGTTCAGAAACAAAGGGCTGCGACAAATCACTGACACAACCTTGTGTGTTTTGCACTCCCAACGACAATGGAGGACAAGATCGTGTGTCAGGTTCGTTTTCACTGTCAAGGCTCTCTCTGGCAAAGCCATCTGACAAGCTACTCCGTTCATCAGGGAGACATTGGCATAATATGAAATTAATTCCTGTCGTTCCTGTCAGATCAACTCGTTGAGACAGGGTCTGCAGACTGACGTGTCAAGAAATCACTCATCATTTTAGGAAGTTGCTCATCCTCTCTTCCATTTCTTAATTTGTCCTCCCAAAATCCACTCCAATCCACTCCTATCATCTTTCTCTTGTCCCAATCTTTTGAACAGATATTTTATTGCAATATAATTTTCCTACAATGTTCAGACCTGAGATTTGGTCAGTGGATAACCAGAGTTTCTTTTTCTCCTTTTTCCCTTGATGCACCTGGCTATTGCACATCTGGGGCACAATATAAAAATCAGATTTGAGGGGGTGGGTTTTTTCAAATGCGGCCACATAATTTGTTATTGTATTAACAGCCAGGGGTAATGTGTTAGCAACTTGCAGCTATTTATAGCATCTTCCAACTGAGATGAGTCATTCCACCAGATGACACCATAGGTGTTAGACACGCACTAACTCAGTTGGGTTTTTGGTTTCCATCTTGATTTTTGTGTTTCTTTGCTGCGTTTGAGGTGAGATGGGTTGCAGAGCTTTGAGTTTTTAGTTTTAGTTTGTTTTGTTATTTTGTCTCCTTTGTGCTTCATATCATTTAACTGAAGTTGAATTGAAGTTTTTCCGACTATTGTGACCAATTTCTCCAGAATAAATTGTTGTCTTTTTCATCTTGCTGTAAGCCACTTTTGGATTTACCCTAGATTTGGGAGAAGACTGGGATAGATGGTCATCCATTCCTCCATGTGACTGATGGTGAGTGGACTCAGTGGAAACGAATCAGTTTGCCATTATGTCAACTCCATTAAAGTGTGATGTCCTGTCTTGTGTAGTTTTATGTCCTTGTTTTCCTCTCAAAAGGTCACTGTTTGCAGATTTAGGTAAAAAGTGCCATGATAAACACCATGGTGATCAGGAAGCCAGGAAAGCCTCATTTCCTGCTGGGAAATTTGAAAAGGAGATGTGGTTTTTGTTTGTTTTCTTCTTAGCATTCTACTGTATCTTTGCAGCATGAGTGTGCCTTCTCAGTATGATTCAAAACACAGACATTTGTTTTCCCAGTGCCAAGACCAGTCCGCTGGCCAAGTTTCCTGCAAAAAAAAAGAGAAAAAAATCCCCATATAACAAAGCACAGGGTGGATCCCTACTGATTCTAGAACGCTTTGCTCAGCTTGTGGTTTTTGGGTCCTGGAAGAAGCAATATTTGTACTCAATTATTTTAATAGATCTTTTGCTCTGATTGCCACTGACTTTGGGAGATGAGAAAAATGTATGATGTCCTCATTTGGAGGATATTATCAGACAAGCACATGGACCTTTTGTTGTTAATAAATCCAGTTGTAAATAATTTTGTACCATTCAAAGCAAGACAGTGCAGGCCCAATGCTGCACTGTGACCAAATTTTTCAATGAAGGTACTGTAACTGTACTGGGTTTAGACACAAACACCCGATTTAGACACAAACACCCGATAGAGATCATAGATATGGAGCTTTGATATTACATTTTGCAGCTATGTTATCTTCACAGTAATGCCTTCTGGCTGTTGTTTAATAACTTGGCTTATTTCTATAATTTGGGGTGTCTCACCATGGTTATCTTATGGAGGGCATTATTTCATATTTACAGGCAGTCCTTTGTAGTTCTAGAGAGGGAACAACAAAACGATTCCCACAGTAATTATTTATTTAGCAGTGGCTCTGGAAAAGCCTGTAATTGTGTACTGGATGTACAGAATGTAGACTTTGAAATGTTATCTTAGTCATTGATCATCATTTGCAAATGCTTAGAACATATTGCAAAAGCAAAAAAATATATATATATCAAAGCAAATTAAAGGAGAGGATGCTACCCCGGAATCAGAATCAGAATCAAATTTATTGGCCAAGTACATTTGCACATCTTGACAGACCGCAGCCTCCTGCCAGAGGGGAGAAGTTCGAAAAGGGAGTGTCCAGGGTGAGAAGGGTCAGCCATGATCCTTCCAGTCTGCTTCCTGATCCTAGAGGTGTACAGGACCTGAAGCGGCGGCAGGTCACAGCCGATCACCTTCTCTGCTGACCGGATGATGCGCTGCAGTCTGGCTGCAGGAAATGCGATGGGAGGGTGGGGTCGCCACGGTAAACCACTTAGCTTCACATATGGTTCCAGTGAGCAAATGTTCTTTATCTCTGGGTACTTTATGCATTCACCGCTAAAGATAAGCACACCGTTGTAACTTGCAAACTCCATTTTAGCAATTCACATCAGTTTGCTAACACCAACAAAATTGTTTTGAGATGGTCAAAGCAGGTTCTGTGACTGAGTATATATCGGGTAGGTCTGTTATCCCACTAGAGCTGCTTATTAAAGCTGCACAGAGGCCAATCAGCGTAGTAAAGAATTAAATTGGAAAATGCAGCAGTGTTCGCCCTGCACTAGGCCTGTCCAAATCAGTTGACTTATTACTGAAGCCCAAGTGTGAGTGTGTGGGCCCTTGTGTTTGTGTGCATATTTCTGTAACCATAGAAACATTATATTGTGACCTTCTTGTGATATTCAGAGCTATTGATCTTAAATCTGGTCCAAAGCTTTACCCGGTTTAGGGAACACAGAGCTTTTTAAGGTCCACACCAAAGAGAGAGGGGAATAGCCAGCAATAAAAGTGGGGTGTCTCTTTGTATTTGACAGCAATCAGTTGGACCAAGCTGCTTCCCCGTTTCCACTGGTACCCTGGTTGCCTGAAGTCTAAGTTGAAAGGAACATCAGCGGTTTTTGCTTTGTCAAGTTCTCCTCCCTGTAAAAATGTACAAACACGCCCCATGTTGCCATGCAGCTGCTGATTCCCATAAATGCGTTGGACATCGTGCTCATAGGGTTTCGACGCGTGCTCGTTCAATCTGAATGCTCGTGCATCAGTGTGGATGAATGTGTCTGTGTGTGCGCATATACCTGCGAATGTTTGTGTGTTAAGGCATAAGCATGTCTCTTTGTGTGTTTGTATGTGTGTGGGTACACTCACATATGTGTGTCTTCACCTGCATCTTAAAACGCTCCTGTACTCCTGCCTACACCCTTAAGGTTGGGAATGGGGCATAAAGAGAAAAGAATTACTAGGAACATTTTAGCTGTCAGATGGGCCGTACCTTTAAAAGCCCAAACCCATTATTGTAATGACATTTGATTCTGAGAAATGGATGCCCCTGAAGAATTGCCCATTGAGGGGCCACAATTTCAAACATACAAAACCCTTCCTCTTCCCCTGCCACGTCAAGGCATTTCATCTAATGGCTGAAATGGCACTCCTCGACTTTCCTTTTCAGGGGGACCATTTTGAAAGTGCCAAAAGGCATCTCACTGCAGTCCCGGTGATTGTTCATGTCATGTCGTTGAGTCGGTTGCCGTGTGCGCACGCGCGCGCGTGTGTGTTTTTTGTTTGTATGTGTATGTTTCCAAGTGTATGTGTGTGCACAAGTGCACCTGAGAAAGCGTGCGTTTGAAGTGCACACAAGTCGTACATGTGCGTGTTCAAGCACAAGTGGCTGCATGTGTGTGTGTGAGAGAGAGCGAGAGAGAGAGAGAGTCATAAGTACTTTGGGTTAAAGTTTTAATGAGGGTGGCGCTCTGGGTTTTTTGGGTGTGAGCGGCAGTGAAAAGCTATTTGCCCTGAAGGCACGTAGTGTCAAGGCAGGGGACCATCGAATCACACATCAACCAAAAAAGGATCTGACTTGATTGATGTTGTTTGGTAATATGGGTGCCTGCCTTTAAAGGGTGCCTGAGCTTTTATCTTGCTTTCATTATACCTAGATGACTTTTATGACCTGGATGGATGACTGGCCTCCCCTAGGTTACGTGTCCCCAAGGACCATTTCTCTTCACAGTGCTGGCATCCTTTTCTCATTGTTTTCAATGGGAAGGATGTGCTTGACACTGCGGAGAGCTTAGGATGTTTTTAATATTCTGATCATTGAGCGGTACAATTTAAAGAGATTTCAGCTTTTAGCAAAAGAGCGCCATGGTTCAAACAGGTTTTCAATAGTCGCTTAGCAACAACAAGAGCCACAACCAGCGCTTCCCTCCAAGCATCTGTTTAGTGAATAATAGCTAAAAAAAGAGGTGCCCAGTGGACACAGAACCTCAGGGCTCAGTTTCTTCACTTTCTTTCTCAATTTCTTCCACTCTAATTTTCTCTGTCTTGCTCCATCTATGAATATTTCTTTCTGTTTTTCACAATTTCTTCTTCAATTTCTTCTTTTTCTTCTTTCCCTTTCTCCTTTGTGTCTTTCTTCTCCTGATCTTGCTTTCTTGTATATAAGTGCTATGCTAAGTGCAAAATTAGTTTAAACAGGCCCTCTGCCTTATGTACTCTCTGCCACTATCACTCACAAAAAAAGAAAATCTCTCTATTTCCTAATTTTCACAGAAGGCGGTGGTGATGGGGGGGGCGCGCTGCGGAGGGGTCAATAGTTTGTACTTCATTAAGGGTAATTGATGACAATAATAATGAACATCAAGGCATGTGAGTCACAGTTCAAAGCAAAATGAACAAAAGTATGAGTTGTTTGAACAGAAATATCTAATTCTGCCTTTACCTTTCAGTCATCCAAACTGACACAGACACCCAAGTGAACCTTTGGAATTTTACATAGAATTTGCCTCCTTCATAAGAAAAAAATCCCTCTCATAAAATAAGAGGCTTTTGCCTTTGATTGAGAAGAAAATGCAGTTTTCCCCAATTGAGATTGTAATGTAACCAGTGTACTGATGAAGGTCTGGTTTGTGTCATAAGTCCAGTGCATTGAGAACCGCATTTCACAATGTTGTCATATTGTTTAAGAAAAGAGTATGTTAAGGTAAAGCTGCACAACATATTACAACTGTCAATGTTGTGGAAATTTGACTAACTTCCGTTGAAACAATATTCCTCTAGTTGTCAACAGTCCAACCATTTTAGACATCCATTTAGCACTGATTGTACTGTGAATGCTTTTTCTTCAGACATGATGGCTAACAAGAATGTGTTAAGTGTGTCAGCCTACTGAGATTTGGCTGTGCATAGAGAAAAGGGCACTAAACCAGTTATAACAAATCAGACAAACCATTAAAAATTGATAAAATAACAGTCCTCATGCTAGAAATTGCACTGAATTTCTATTGTGGAGATCAAACAGGCGCATAAGGAGGCAAAAACAAATCACAAGTCACAACTGAGAAATATACAGACACCACATGTTTAAAACACATTGCACAAATAAATGCAATGATTTGTATCTATAACCCAGCTGTGAACTGATGTGTCAAAATGTAAAAACAACTGTGAATAGATGCTTTTCAATTTAATAAACACTTTTAATGATAATTATTTTTTAATTATACTGTATGTTTTATTGTTTTCACACAAACATGTTAACCAACCGCATTTGTGAGTTTTTGATCATTCCCCGACTGAACCACTGGAGGAAATATTGTGTGCCTCCAGGGACCTGTAGTTTTTACATCCCTGTTAAAACATAATGGTCTGCCGTTGCAGTCACTGGGGAGAGGAGAGGACCACAACATAGTAGGGCATATTTTTGATTGCACTATTTTTATGTCGTTATTAAAAGGCAAATTGAATTTAGCACCACAAGTTTATCTGGTATATTGCCTTATAGTTGAGTAGTGTGGTAGGAGTAGTGACAACTTTACTGGTCATGTTCATAAAGTAATGTAAATAAACCTCACATCCTAATGAATATATCCCAAAATATCCTTGGTGTTATTCTTGGGTTTTTTGTTGACTAGTTATATATTTTTTCTACTTATTTATTTTTCCAGAGTCGCTGTCGTGTTAAACCATTTGTACATTTGTCTGACAGTGGACTGACCTGGAGCCCAAATCTTTGTGATTTACTAATGCAAGAGGATGCACAATTTCCTCTAAAAAAACAAAAATGGTAAATAAAGATCCTTTATTTCAGTTAAGAAAAGGATCCCATGGTAAAAACTCAAAATTTCACAAACTTTGAAGCATGACTGTAAGGCTACATCTCATGGCTCGTGTCATCGTTAAATATGGACTGCCTTTGAGTCCAATTCTATTTAGTTTTTCTATTTCATGTTGCCTCTGCTGGGAGAAACAACTTGTGGTGGATTTTTCTTCACGTAATCTGAGACCCCACATGTTGTAGAATTTAGACTAAACTTTAGTTTGATACTTTAAGGAAATAAAGAGAAAAGAGCGAAGTCTTTAGTCCACTGTAGATTTATTGCATCAATCAAAGAATGCAACAAACCGAGCCGCCCCGGGAGCAACTAACATGTCATACACAAACATGCCTTTTTATACAATTCTTGAAACTACAGCATGCATCATTTGGAGTTTTTGTTAAGCCTTTTTCCCAGTTGGGGCTGGCCATTACTTACCCATCTTAGAACACACCAGGCCCCTCATCTGTAACTGTACTATACTCCATACTCCAAGACACACAACAGACAATAGATTACAAATCCAACATTAAGCACATGTGGATGTATTCAACACGAAATTGACATCTTGTGCTCTGATTATGACTCAAGACTCTATTATTCAGCTTAATCTGGAGCCATTTAGCAAAAATCTACTCTTATCCATCCATATATGTGTAAAAGTAACATAATTAGTGAAGTCACAGTGACATGCTAGCCCGTGTCGCTGAAACTGCAGCTATTCAAAGGCCCCATTACAGCCTATTCAAGAGGCTTTTAACATTTATTTTTTAACATAAGTCATAAGTGTTATGCTTGTAAAATGGGTATAATATAACATTGACATCTTGATGTGAAAAAAGTCGCTTATTGCCTGGCAGCTGTTAAGCTATTAAACCTGCCTTTACTTCCGTTAAAGCTACCACTGCAATTACTGCCATACTTTGCTGTAGCCTTTCATTTCTTATTCTCATGACATTCTTTTCCATTAAATCATACTTGATATGTGGCAGTAGCTATTTTTTTTTCAATTGTACTATATATGGGGAAATTTTTTTTACCAACTTCCTATTATATAAACTATTTCTGAATCTTGCAACAGGGCAGGTAAATCAGCAAAACCATTTCTAGGAGGGGGGAAAAAAGTGTGTAACTTATACCTTGCAGCTTTGCCATGACACAAGTAATTTCTTCCAAGCAGAGATCTACAGCCATGCATAGCCCCACAGTGCACTGCAAGATAGCATTTTGATGTTATTTTCAATGCGTCACTGAGCTGATACTTGACTGAGACAGGGGGAATGTCAGCTCCAATTATTTGGCATCGCAAGCATGGTGAGCACAGCTCACAGATCGAGACTTTCAATGCAAGGAAGTACTTGTGTCAAGCTATCCATGCGTTTTGATATTTCGAATGCCTTTTTATGTAAAGAATGCACTCACGTGACATTTTTAAACAGAGCAGCTTCTTTTCTCACACCACCACACCACCAGTCCCTTTGGTGGTGCGAGTAGATTCTTCATGCTTCCTATATTTTTTTATCCTACCGGCTTATGTACTTTATATACGTTGTAGCCTACACTGGTGGTTCTCAATCCAGTCCTCAAGGACCCCATGTTCTGCAGGTTTTAGCTACAGCCTTGCTCAGGCACACCTGAACCAATTAGAGGCTTCACGTTTTCATGAAACTTTAATTGGTTCAGGTGTGCCTGAGTAAGGCTGTAGCTAAAACCTCCAGGACAGGAGGTCCTTGAGGACTGGATTGAGAACCACTGGCCTACACAATGTAGTGTAAGTCCTCTGTTTGTAAGAGAGGGTTGTGTTGGTGAATTCAATCACTTCAAGCACACATTTACTCAAGAGTATAAATGAGCACACTCTGTAGGCACCTATTGTTTGTAAGTTTTAAACCAAATATCTTGCCCCTTCCTCCACTCTCTCTGGCTCCCTGTGGTTGCTGGTGTGTGAGGCAACTAAGGCAACTTTTTTTTTAATCATTCTCTATCCAGGAAGGGGTTTTCATAGCATGTGTGCTCAATTTCAGCACCAGCCATCTTCACGTACAGTTACACAGTTCAGTCAAACAACTCACGTATTTTATTGAGAATAAATCTACATACAGATTTTATTCTGGAGTCAAGGCTCTGTTGTATCGCCCTCCGTGCAACGTCATTAAGACAGCCAAGTGAGGCAGGGAGTGATTGATAGCATTCCCCCAAAACCACAACAGCCGAGCCAGACACCAACTACACTATGTGTACCGGTGGAGCAACCACCATACAACCAAGCAGATATCCCACGTGTCCCTCTGAAAGGAGATGCAAAGCTATTGCACTTCATTCATCATTCTAGCCTTATGTGAGACCTTCCATGTGTATAGCCAGGCACCATCTGACAGGTGGCCATCCCTTAGTTGGCACAGCTTAGCAACAAGGAATGTACTATATATATGAAGGAAAAACTATGTATAGTGCAGCACCCACTATTTCCGCAATGAATATGGAGCATCTACATCAAGGCCAATTCAGGATCAGAATCAGGCATACTACTTTTATCCTTATTTGTTTGAACCCAGCAGTCCACCTGATATGCTGCAGTAACAACAAGTTACAGGCATGACATTCAACACATTAGCAAAGCATAAAGCACTGAAGCACATTGTTAGTTTGAGCAAACAGTTCTTCTTGTTTGTGAGATTTATGTGCAGCAGCAACTGAGCAACACAGTGCAGCAGGGTAAGCAGCAGCAGAGAGAGGGGATTTAACAGAATAAATAGAGCGCCCAATTCGGAGTGGCATCACGTGAGCTCAGCTGACACATCAGCTGATCGAGCTGTAGAGCGGCTGGAGTTGTCCGTCTGAACTAACTTTGCAGGCACCATTAACACACATTAACACCTGAGAGCTAGAAGGTGCATACAGGCCGTACAGCCTTCTATTGCAAGACACTGAGCAGTAGCACTTGGGATTTATCTACAACACTTCTGTGTTTTCAACCACCGCTGCTAAGAATTCTGGGCCCAAGATGGGGCCCTCTCTGAAGGGCCTCATCTAGCCTGGGGTATTCCAACCCCTCACACACCAGCAGTGCTTCTGACTATCACATAGGAGTGGTAAAATCTTGCTATACAGTACTCTTTTCATGCATGATCGCTTGAGTATTCAATGCCTTGAAGTGATAATAAAGACATGAAAGACATAGCTAGTACTGCATGATGTAAATAATATAGTCAAAGGAACCCTGTACAGCAGTTTATTATTGATGCCTGACTAGTTACCATGTATATACCTAGCTGACATTCAAGCTGTGTGTAGAAATACCGTTCTCAACCTCTCTGTCTCCTCCCTCTTCCTTTCTTGCCCCTGCATCCCCACCACCCTCTACCATATCTCCATTTTCCTCTTTCTCAGTGTGCACCCATTA
>CABFOQ010002048.1:0-10479 GCA_900660455.1 Gephyroberyx darwinii | reverse complement strand
ATGATTCATGGAGAGAATAAAATTGAATCATTCAGTAGGCACAGAAAACTGAGATATGAAGAGAGAGAGAGACGTACGTCTTTTTGTGAGGGAGGTGGAGAGAGGAGACGTCTGTCCCGATGGGGAAGTGACACAGAGCAGTGAGAATGAAAGGAGAAGATGTGAGAGGAAATGGGAGGGAGACAGCAAAAGAAGAAAGACAGGGAGGAAAAAGAGGAGGAGAGCAAGACACAAAGGGAGGAAGGGGGGAGAAAGACGTAAGAAGAAGAAATGGTGACCAGTAACCTAACGTCCTGGGAATTGAACCCCCAACCCAGACGGTGTTTTATTCCTACACCTTCCACAGAGAGAGAGGAAATCCAGCTCAGTCATGGAGAACCTGCTTCAAGATAATAAAAAAAAAAGAAAAGTCCTGTATTGAGTAAATCGTGTATGAGTAGAAATGTCAAGCTTGGTCAGCTTGACCATTTCAGTCGCTTCCCAAAAGAGAAACCAATTCAAAGTTGATTGGTCCTGACGTGTGTTATAGATATGAAATGGGAAGCTGAAGGCTGGCGAGTCTCGTCAGTGGTTTCACCTTTACAAAGTGGCAGCCAAGAATGCCAACGCACTTTACAAATCATGGCCGCCGATTTGCCAGTCAAAATGCGAATCAGATTTTCCAGGATGTTGCATGAATAGGGCCCCAAAAACTGAGTCGGTGACATCATCATCAGTGCAGGGAAAGGGAGAGAGAGAGAGAGAGAGAGAGAGAGGCCTGGCAGATTGTGGAGGGCCTCATCTGCAGTGCTGTGTGTGCTGAAGGTGGAGGGAGGGTGAGAGACCGCAAATGAGGAAGCGCGGGGGGGTTGATGGGTGTGGAGGGCTGGGGTGAGGGGAGGCAGCGAGGAGCAGAGAGGAGCTCTGCATGCTACGCCACTACCGCCCCCTCATGTTGGGTGTGTGTGTGTGTGTGTGTGTGTGTGTGTGTGTGTGTTGGGGGGGGGTTACTTCTCCTGTGGACTTGTAAACAGTTGTTTTTCGGAGTAAAGTCGCTTTCAAGGCTCAGCAACCGTGCCATTATAACACATTACAATACTCTATTTCTAGGTTAGATAAAGGGACCAACGGGTCAACGTTTGCCCCTATCTCTGGATTTGAGAACCACTACCTTTTGGCTCATATTAGCTAATACCGTTACCGTTACGTATACGTACAAGAATAGTGTGATATTTGATTGATCCCTGTAGGGAAAATCTCTTCCTCTTGCCGTAGGGAGGTCAGACGTCAGGGTCGGCTACAGAGCAGCACCCCTGGAGCTGGAAGGGATTCAGCGTCTTGCTCAAGGACACTTCAGCAGAGAGGATGCTTGCTGACATGGGGCTTAATCCCAGGTCCTCCGGTTGAAGGGTGATCTCCTTCCTCACTATGCATTTCTGCTCCAAATATGTATTTTTACTGGAAAATATATAAATGTACTCCTTGGCTTTGCAGATGTTGTCTGTGCCTTTGCATCAACACCCATTTCTCTGACATTTTTCCTTTAATGTAAGCAAACATGTTGACAGAATCAATAGCTGACAGTCTGCACTTTGGCCTTAAATGCATCTTTTGATAAAAAACAAAAATGCGTATCCAATTTTTCCCCCACTGACTGTATGCCAGAGATTATATTCTCCCTCATTAAAATTTCATATCACAATTTCAAACATGTTTACCATGTGAAGCCCAGGTTCATTTACACACTAGTGAAGATTGTTTTTCTCACTAACACATACATATATTGATGATAAGTACCAGTGGGATTGCAAAATTCCCATTCCTATACACCAGCCTACATGTCTGAACGGTGTCTGTCTGGCTCTGTCCATAGGACGGGGTAGACACTTGACCCTGGCCAGCATGCTTCCTCTTCCTCCTCTTTCTTGAAATGGAAAAGTTAACCTAATCTCTTCATACTCTCTCTGTGTATTAAATGACTATTATTAAATATCTATCACATGTCCTTTTTTCTTTTTTCCCTCCCACCTTTCCTTTCAAAACAACAACTTTCAACAAGTTTCACAATTACTGGTAATTGTGCTCTAATTTATACAGTACCCTATAATAATAATACCTTATAATAAAAGCCTATAATGATGTATGGGAGGGTAAGCACACCTCAATCCAATTTACCCACCTTTTCATTTGCAAAAACAGTTTACCCACTTTATTGCTGGCATAAATATTTCTGACTTAAATTCATTGTCTACATAATAGTAAATAGTATATCACCAATCTAAATTGCATGAAGACAAGGAAGACAAAATAAACAAAAAATAACGTTTTTTTGAACATGTAGTTTTTGCTTATATATTCTGGCTTTGGTGCCTGATAATGATCACTGGCTGGAGGTCATAGTTCATCTACCTTTTTATTTACCGCTGCATCACTGCCTATAATGGTAGCCAGACATGTATATATTAATATGTACTGTGTATCTGAAGTGCGTATATCGACTGGGCAGGTAGCCAGCAGCAGTGTATGGCTACTGGCCAGAAGATGTCACTATACAACAAGAAACAAGGAGCGGCCAGCCATACTACTATCTCTTTACGAGCGACATCAATTTTATGTCCTTATTTGACATCATGACGATTAATTTAAAATAATTATACGCTACATATTGTATACCCAATGTGCAAGTGACACCACTATTAATATACTCTAAATGCCAAACTGAATTTATTGCGACAGTTTTAGAATTTTGTTGGCTATTAGGATAATGTGCAAGAGCTAATTGTAACAAATGTGCTCATAGCCAGCTTATAATGATTATTGAGCTAATGAATGATGATAATGAATATTGAGATAGGAGGATGGGAGGGGAGGATGTATGTTGGGTTGACCAGCCCAAAAGATAGTTTTCTGGTTGAAAATAAAAAATTTGGTGTGGTACACCGTGTTTTTTTCTTTCCTGTATTCCTCATTCTTGGGACAAATCGGTTCCGTGATCTAATACTGATCTGTTTGGGGCTCCTTTGCATGAAAACGTTTGGGCACAGTCTCTCTTGACAGCCAGGAAAGACCAATATATTTATTAGAGCGAGAGTAGGGGAAACTCTTATTTTGAAGTCTCGGGTGAGAGAAAGAGAGAGAGAGAGAGAGAGTCTCTTATTTTGAACTCAGTTTTGAAGCCTCGCGTCGCCTGCTCTCGAGGCACAGAGAGAGAGAGCGAGCGAGAGAGAGACATAGACAGAAACAGACCGAAGGAAAGAGAGAGAGACTGTAGACGCACAGTAGTGGTAGCTACGCCGGCAGTGGCAAGTATGAGAGGAGATAAGTTTACAGACTAACTAGGCTGGTTGGCAGGTGTTGTCGCATTCTTGGAGGGGCCAGACGGGACCAAGACAACCGCGGGACACCCCGTATAGCTGGAATAATAACTGTGGATACATAACATTTTGGGGATACACTCAGCAACAGCGGCAGCGGCGGGGCGAGTGTGTGTGTGTGTGCTGTGGCGGCGGTCCTGCTGCTAGCGAAACATGAACAAAAACCACCGAGTGCCGAGCAACCGTTCTCTGAGTGCCGTGGAGGTGAAGAGCAAGGTGCTTGTGGGAGCTTTTTTGTCCGTTTACCTGTCGTGTTACTCAGTGTTTGGTATTTTATTGTTTAAACTCTAACGTACCTAGGCTAAATTAGCCTGCTAAGTGGCTTGATAGCAAGTTATGATGTCGCACAAATTCCTGCTGTCCATACAACCTGGAGCGTAGCTAACAAACCGTTAAACCTACCTGTTTTTGTTATGCTGGCTAGTTAGACGGTAGCTGGTCTTATTTTAAAACGGTTAAATATATCATGTCATGTATTGACTAGAGTTTATCTTAGTTTGAAGGTATGCAATAGTAAGCCACCGCAGTACGCCACTATCACCTGTCACAACCTTCCTAAAGGCTCTCCTTCGGGCAGTTTACCGGATGTTTACTCAAAGTCTGACTCTTGTTTTTAGTTTCAGCATTCCCTCATGGCGAGTTTACACAACTTGGTGGACATTTGCTGCCTGCCATGTTGTCCAATGCGTACAGGTGTCACAAGGCCCGTGGCAGGCTTGACAGAAAAGATGACATGCCCGTTGGCGACACTAACTTACCTCTTAAGTCGTGCTTAGAAATAATCATTTAAGCTTACATCCTAACCACTTTACACTAGGTAATCGTATTCTTTTTTCAGCCCAAATTGAGTAACTTTAGTCTCACCCTGTGACCCAGGGTCATTTTAAATATGGTTTGTCCAGTCAGAAACAGGCCCGTTTTGTTTCTCAGCCAACAGTTTAAGTAGTTGTGCTTTGCACTAATGCTTGAGATGATGAGTGTCTATGCAGGCAATGAATTGTAGATCACCTCTTCTCAGTGCTGAGCAACTGTAACCACAACACTTGGTATTTTCATCAACACTGAAGTGACATTGCTCTCAGTCTCAGCCCTGCAGTTGACTGCCTCAATAGGATAGGGCATCTGCAGCAATTGATCCAGCAGTTGTCAAACCACACACACAGACCGCATTTATTATTACGTTCACAATCCAACGTGTCTTTGGGAGTGTGTGTGTATGATGCCTGTGCACTGAAGACACAATGTTCACATGCCTACAATTGCATACCAAACATTTTGTTAGATGGCATTGTTCAGTCTAGAACATATACTGCAGGCACAAGCATGCACACACACACACACACAGTCTGCATTTATAATTCATCGCATATGCTGTGTCATCTAGTCTACATGGATGGCAGCCTCTTCGCAGTGGTTTTGAAATGATTTCTCAGACCCATCAGAGAGATGTTCCTTAATATTGTGTGTACGCATTGCAAGTGTAGGCTATTAACTGCATCTCAACTGTCTCACTATCTCTATACCACCTCTATTTGTATATCTGTGTATCCACTTTGTGTATGTCTGTCTCATGCTTGTGTGTGTGTTGGTATATGAGTGTGCTCACATGTGTGTGTCCCCTCCCAGTTTGGGGCGGAGTTCCGTCGCTTCTCCTTGGACCGGTCGAAGCCGGGACGCTTCGATGAGTTCTACGGCCTCCTGCAGCACGTGCATCGCATCCCCAATGTGGAGCTGCTGGTGGGCTACGCCGACGTGCACGGTGACCTGCTGCCCATCAACAATGATGACAACTACCATAAGGCCATCTCCACTGCCAGCCCGCTGCTCAGGCTGTTCCTGCAGAGGAAAGGTAAGCACAGAGGAAGTAACGTATTTGAACAAAAAGGCCTAGTTCCTACTTGTTTGACAGGCCAAATTGACCTATTCAATCCACATTGATGGGACTGCACTTAGACTAAGGCTCTTAGATATTGTCATAATACAGGAAACATTTCTGTTTATGTGTCATGGGACTGTACAGAATCTGTATTGGTTCACTGTTGATATGGGGGTCTAGAGATAGTGTAGAATTATGGGATAGGCTGCCGTACAGGAAAAGTATGTTCTTAATGACCTTTATATCGTGCGTTCTTTCTAGATGGACAACAAACCTAACAGGACTCGTCTGTTAAGTTATCTAGTTATGACAGATCTAAGCCCACAGTGTCCCCTTACCTTGTCACATTGGTTTGGCTACATATCACCTATTTGTTTTGTCCACACCGAGCTGTCATGTGGAGAACCCTGTGTTCTAGTAAGTTCCTTTGACGTCCTGAGTCTGACCTGAGTGACTGAAGGTCAGTTGGGTTGGGTTACAAAGAAAGGGGAGATTTTACCCACATCTATTAGTCATAAAAAGGAAGGAATTATTGCTCACTGTTTTGCTCCTCTAAAATTATGTTTTTAAAAATAGCCTGGCAATATAACGTTTCAGCCAAACGTGGCCTTTGTCAGATCTGCCATTTCGGGATCTGCAAAACAGTGAGCAGAATGCCTTCCCTGTTATGTACGGTTGGGTAACTACCATAGCGATTGTTTTATTCTCTCTGATCACCATTTGTCAACTGCCCAGGGGGTCCTGGTTCAATTAGGGTGTCCATTTTTTGGCACAGTGGCACAACAGTCACATGGGAGGTGTGTGTTTACAATGCAGCTGACAGACGGTTTTAGGAAATGAGGGAGGGGCTGTCAACACCGGTGTACACAATACTCCTGTTGTGTATCCTTGCTTCCTCTCTGTCTCTGGTATAGTTGTTGCATGGTAGCATCACAGGAAATTTCTTCATCTTTTGAAGGGCTGGGGGGGTATTGAGTATTTTTTTTTTTGTTTCACTAATTCATGCTGCTGACTGCGTAGGTTTTGTAGACATTGTTTGGGATGTGCATGAACCTTTTCTATTGCAGTGTTATTTTCATTTAGGGAAAGTAGCTGTTTTTTGTTGTCCCTATAAGACTGAATCTTGACTTCAGTCTTGTGTTGGAGATCCAGCATCATTCTAGCTGATGTGGTGCTGTGTCCAACCTGTTGAATGCAGGGAGGACACAGGGTCTGTGGGCCAGGGCAGGCCAGGCGGTGCGCTTGTTGTGTTTAAGCTGTCTAGCTGTGCCATATGACCCTATAGAAGCTAAGCCACTTTGTCAGGAGGAGATTAGTGGGGTCACTGTGTAGCGCTGCGTGGGACCGTGTTTCAATTACACGCTCCAGACACTAGCCCCACACTGGGCTCACTGCTGCTCACACACACACATTCATGCAGGCAAGCATGCATCGTCGGACTAAGACACACACATTGCCTTCCACACACAGAAAACACACACACACACAAGAAAGCAGCCACAACCCCCTGCAGACCCCGTTGCTCTCAGTCCCTAATTACCCTCCCGATCTGCCTACCCCCTTTTCCAAACTGCTAAGCACCGGGACCATTTGGACCCAGCTTAAATTGCTCTCCGCTATGCGGATGTAGCAAATTGGCAGCTTATAGACCATTTATTATCTATCTGCAGGCACCCTGTTATTATCTATAGTGATGGCTGTGTTAATAGCTCCACTCTTTTACAGCAGGGCCAAGTTGAGGTTTGTCAGGCTAAGGGCCAACTCAAAATGTTTTTAGCACAGGATGCAGTGCACTGTTTATTTATCTGGAAAGTGTCTCGCAGCTTACAAATTGTCTCTTCTGGCAGCATGATGTTAAAATGACAGAGAATGACAGTGATGTTGTTTTGGAGCACTTGAGGGATATGAATAATGAGTCAGCCCCGGATGACCTTGTTGTCCCTGTGGTGAAATTTAGGTCAATGACCCAAGGCCAGGCCATCTCCTCCTCTTCATTCCTTTGTAAGTTAACGTCTCTCACGTCTCCTTTTTTAAAGCCTTGTAACATCTCCTTTTTAAAACCCTTGTTTAACCAGGTAAGTTAACTAAGAACTTTGATGCTTTCAGCAACAGCACATCAGAGTAGTTGCAACAGAGGGTCACATATAATCACACCTGTACTACCACAGTCCTCCACTGTTGACCACTGAGTAATTCCATTAAAGCAGTTTCCCAGTTGCATTGGAGTTTCAATCCAGTGCCCTTCTGGTCACAATCTCACCTCTAACTGTTATTCCTGCCTCCTTTTGAACTGCTGCATCGCTTTAGACTGTGATAGTGTAAATGTCTTTGGTGGTCAGTGGTTGGATATGATGTGAGCGGTCATTATTGCATAAGAGCATAGCAGGACTTCAGACAGGGCAGCAGCCCAGAGTACTTGGTGTACATGGAATGCTGCAGTGAAATCTTATGATACTGATTCTGGGGAAGTATGTTTAAAGTTAATGTCGGCAACACTCACTGTTAAGTAGTTGTAAACAATGTTCTCACTGGCAATTTCAGTTGACATGATTTGTGTGTGTGTTTGTGTAGGAAAGGAGAGCATCTCCAGTCCTGATACAAACAAGTCTATGCACATCACATGAGGTTATTTTTGGCAATGCATTTATTTGTCCTGAAGACTGAATCTAGGCTACGTATAGCCGAGGCTAGCTGCCCTGTGGGTTTTATCCATTCACCAGTGTGCAGATGGATGTTAGTCTGTTGTTGCATTGTTGTGGTCTGGTTGTTGAATAATGCACACATTGTTGTTGTTTCTGCATCAATGCTACTTTACTGTCCCGCCAATAATGTGGTATTGTTCAGTGCTGAAAAAATGGGGTGAGTGTTGGCACGTGTGTGTGTGTGTCTCCATGTTTGTTTGTATGCACTTGTGTTGTGGATGTGTGTCAAAAAAAGGGTACCGGACTCAGCCTGTGTCATAGTTTAACACACAGAGTGCCTCCCCTCCACACCCGAACAATGTGTGGATGACTGTTGAGCCAGCAGTGAGGTAGGCTGCTGTTTACTTGTTGCCATGGCAGCGCTGAAGAGGCCTGTTCATAGGTGGATTAACAGCTCTGGAGGTTCTTTAGGGCTGATGGGAGCTGCAGAGCATGCTGGGAGAAATATCGCCAGCACTCAGACTTGAATACAATGCAAACTGTCCACAGCTGAACTCCTGTCATTTTAGATTATTTTGTATTTTCATGCCAAAAATAGATGTCAGTAGTAGAATAAAAATAATTTCTTCTGCACATGAAAAAATAAGATATTGTCAGACACAGAAATCTGATTAAACATTATTTTGCAGCGTTTCTTGGAGTATTAGGTCTGCGTCATTAGTCAGCACAGCACAGAGAGTTTTATACTATTGTTTTGACTGAAACATCATCATCATTAGGGAAGTGTCCTTACTGAGAGGCCAGCTAGCGTTTCATGAGTCACTGATGGATAAAAGTTGTTTCTGTTTCCTGTTCGGTCCTCTGAAAAGGTCTCATTACACAAATCCACTCTGTTTTTGCTAAGCTGAGTGTAACTTGGGAATGTTGCGGTCACCAGTCAGCTGTAAAAGGGAAACCGTCTGATGAGTGATGTGGATATTTTTCCTTTTTAAAATAACAATCCTCCATCCACAGGCTCATATCAGTGACAGCTGTCCTACATGATAACAAAGAGTAGATTTGCCAACACAGTGAATACATGTGGCCCTTCCACGTCTGTCCTTTACTAAAACTCAGTCAGATTGTCAATGGTAGTTTGTTGTATTTCAGCTTTGGGGAAAATTGCAAGTAAAATAATGTAATTCTTTCCCTTACAATGTAATATCAATACATCGTATCCAAATATCAATGTTTTTATTAAGGCTACATGAAAGAAGGAACCCGCTAATATAATATAAAATAATAATATAAAACGTAATGATATTCTTTCAAATGATGTTCTTAACCACACAAAAACTGCACTGAACTCTATCGTGGCCCAAGTATCATGGTTAAAAAAAAAAAAAGAAAAGTGCTTGTGGATGTCTCACTGAAGAATATAGTTTCTCTTTCTCTCAGTTGGTTTTACTCTTTAGCACCTGGACATGGGTGGGACATGCCCAGGTTTGTTTGTCTAATTGGTTGTCAAATATGATTGTCAGAGGAGAGTTTCATGGGTGACATCATGTTTGTCTATATCAGTCATCCAGAATGTGTATGTTTATATATACACACGCCAAGTTTCCAGGTCTCCATCCATCTGGTGGGAGCAGCTTCTCAGGGAATCTCTCTCAGGGCGTGGATGTGTTTGGCAGGACTGGTGACGTCGGTCATTGCTCACACAGTTTCAGTGCTGAATGGCTCATAGTTGTATATTCACGAGAGAGGCAGAGGGAAAGGTAGGGAGAGGAATGTGTGTGTTTGTGTATCTCAGCAGGGACGGCCTGAGTAATTAGTAACCAGCTCATGAGTCATCCAGCCAGAGAATAGAAAAAGTATAGTGTGAAAGTGCAGCACAAAAGACAAAATCTACCCAGTCTTTAGAGCAAGCAGTGGAGCAGGATAACAGCAGTGTGTCTGAGGGTGATGGAGGAGACTGAGCAATGTATAGAGGGTGTTAAGTAGTGAAAGAGGGAGAGAGATACAGCGAGAGAGTGAGACTGTACCGTGTGATAGTCACAGAAAGAGATAAGGAAGGAGAAGATGAGGAAGAAGGTGTGTTGAAGAGAGAGAATGGATGAAAACGTCAGTGAGTGAGGACATCAGACACGTCATGTAAGGAATGACGGATTTGTATGGTGGGTGGAGGTGGGATGAAAGAGAGAGAAAGTGATAGTGGGCAAAATGAGTGACATTTTTCCCCAAGGACTGCAGGGATTTCAGATCTGTGAAAATGTTTGAAAATGCACACCTGTGCTTCGAGTTTGAAGTTTGAATATGTGCCAATTTTTCCTTTTTCTTTTCTTTTTTAAGAGCCCTGATATACGGCATGTAATGAGAGAGGGAACGACGGGAGGATTGATAGAGTGGCGAGGGAATGCGTGGAGGAGGTACATACCCAAGGCCTAATAAGAGATGGAGGGATGAAAGGGGAGGCTAGAGAAACGGAGAGAGTAAATGGTATTATAGAGGGAGGAATGTGTAAGGCATTGTTTAAGCAAGGCAATGAGAGATGTGGAGTCGTGTAAGTGTGGTAGGAATGCAACAAGAGAGAGAGGAGGATAGTGGGAATAATATTAGCGAGGGAGGA
>CABFOQ010002045.1:0-10723 GCA_900660455.1 Gephyroberyx darwinii | reverse complement strand
CTTGTGTACGCCAGGCTTTGTCCCTGACTTACTGAAGTCGGTGCCTGTGAGCTGGGCCAGGATGCGGAAGGAGCGGGACTGGGTGGTGCCAGTGCGGGGCTGCCAGTCCTGAGTGTCCTCAATCAGCCTCTTCTTGCTGCGGTCATTGGGGATAAAACAGGGCAGGTTCTCCACCCTCAGGCCGTGCCTGTACACACACCCAGCAGCAGCACACGGCAGGCCTGGTTAACACCGTCCCACCTAGGGACTACCCATTCACTACAGCCGAGCTAACCGGGTGACCTTGAAAGTTGAGATCACCCTGACGAGATCATGCAATGCTTATGCAGATTGCTTTGTATTACAGTCACACCATATACAAGCTGATGGATGCTCATTACTAGGGTTCCTCATGGGCACATTCACTCACACAAATGGAAATTACTTCATTAGAGATTATGTACTTAACTCTCATTAGAATCAATGTGAGAAAAGTTGTCAGACTGAAGTAAGTGCCCATGTGTTTGGAAAAGGTAGCTCTAGATTTAAGCTGTAAATGTGAGATCAAGCAATCAAAACATCACAAGAATGCATCTCATTTTAAATGTTGTTTCAAGGCAGTAACAGATGAACTGAAGCAGGCAGTCATCAAAAAGCAAATAGAGGATGAATCATTGAAGGTTACTGATGGACTTTTTAGTAGCTCTAGCATTGCCCATTAGCCTCATCTCAATCCTATCCTTAAACCCCCATCAACTAACCTACCCAAGGGCATCAGCTCTTCTGCCCTACCCTATCTGGCATAGCCATAATAATCTAGCAAGCAGACAGGCCAGCCTGTATGCAGCTGCTGCTTACTTGGACTCTTGGTACATCTCATCAAAGTAAGCTTCACCCCTGTAGAACAAACCACAGATCAAGTAAAGCACAGAAGGATTGTACAGGAAAAGTGAACAAATAAAAAAGGTAGTGAGGAAATCAATAAATAGTAAGAAAAGAGATTTTTTTTGTGGGTAATGAGAGCTTTGAGAAGAAATCAGTCAATATTTCTGGTTTGCCCAGGAGCCTGCATACAACTTCTAAATGTATGAAGCTAATTGGGATTCACCAATTAAAAACAGTAGCACAGATTCTAACAGAGGATGGAAGTTATCTGGGGTGAATAACAATTTGACAGGCAAACAAGCGATGATTATTTTGCAGTCAGGAAATAAAGAGTTTTACTGACTTGTCAAGAGTTTCCATCTGCAGAGTTAAAAGAAGAGAAAGAGTGTGTGAAGAGAAAAGGGTCAGAGTTCAACGTTGGAGAACAAGAGAACAGAACATGTCAAAATATGACAGCAGTTGTGCAGAATAAGAGACAGAAAAAAAACATTCTGTAGGATGCAGAAAACATGCAAGAGGTGACAAAAGAGACAGGCTGTTATTGTCAACAGGCTCTGTGAGAGAAAGACGGCATTGTGAGTATATCAACTGCATTCTCTTCTCTTTAGATTGTCACTCTGGCCCAAAACGACTCCGCTAGTGCAGAACAAAACCTTTGCCATTCTGCTCCTCTCGCTCATGTACAGCAAATCCCGCTCGAGGTTATGTCAATAGCTGTGGCATTTGCCAAAGAAACCTCATCTCATGTCTGTGCCACACCAGCAAGTCAAATATTTCCAATCTGTGCTCTAATACCCAGTCAATAACGATAAATGTCTCAGCAGTGATGCATCGTGTCGATGTAAGCTCTGTACAAATAACATCACACCAAACCTGTTTCGGTACAACAAGCCAGGACATATTGGACACATTCTGTGTTTGTTTAACTGTATTATCCACCAACTCTAGAGCCATCCAGTGCGGTCTTCACTGAAAATGGGCTCACCATTATAATTGGGGTTGGTTCTTTTCAAAGATGGCCGCAGGATTGAGTCCCGTCCCCCAGACAGTGGAACTTCACATCCATGTGAGGCCTCTCCAAGTAAGGCTGCTAAGTAATCCAGCACCGCTGCAGTAAACGCACTTTGGGAACTCAGCAGATTTTATGAGAGTCCTGAGTGGCTAAATACAGCAACCGACAACATCTAGCCAATGGCAAAAGTCAGACCACTACCATCCCCCAAATTACAGGAACAAGATTGCCATACCCTAAAGGCCAGCCTGTGCACTTTAAGCTGACCATTTTATGTCACACTGCTCTTTTTAAGTTGATTTAAAGAGTGTTTTGATCCGGCCCGGGAGCCCTTGTAAAATCTTCCTATATGTGGTGGAGAGTGGTAAAATACTAACTGTGACTTTTGCCTCATGTTCTTCAAGCTTCTAAGATTTACTTTTGTCCGGTCATTGGAATACTCAACGTTTAACATCTGTTCAATACAACCCAGAGTTTATAAAAAAATTTAAAAAAACACAGCAGCTTCAAAACACAATCTGCCTTGAAACCAGGATACTTTTCCTCCAAAAACAAATGAAAAACCAAGAGATCAGAAGGCAAATGAAGCCTTGGGGTTTTCAAAGACATGAAGATTGCCTTTCCCCGCCACAGCAGATGGAATGTTAACTTGAGGAATAATGACTGCATGGTGGGGGAAAAGTGCTCTGTAGAGCAATTACATTTGGTCCATCAAATTCATTTCATTTCTAAATTCCTTTCCAACAGGGCGGTTAAACACAGGATGTAAAGATGGACCAAATGTGCACAGTTTTGTTTTATTAGAGCCAGTGATGTGAAAGGACGCAGAAGGTGTGTGATAACAGTAAAGGCTTTCATCATCAAGATACAACCCTCAAATCAATAATAGCACCTTTGAAGAGTAAGTATCGGGTAATTTTAGATGTCAAAGTAATAGCGGACGGAGGAGGAAGGGTGCCTCTGGTATTTACCGAACCGTGATAAAATAAAAGAACACAAAACGTTTGATTAGGCCACACAACCACTTTGAGAACAATTGTGGATCTGATTTTTGTCACCGATCTGTCCGTATCAAGTCCACAGCAGAGAAGCCATTTTGGATGGCATATAACTCAAGGATATTGTTGAAATGTGTTGAATTTCTTGTATCCTAAGATCTAAGCACATGTTCAGATGTCTAATCAATCTTAATCTCTCAATCAAAGTTGCAAAAGTACTAGCTTAATCAAGTCCTCGTTTGTTTTTTTGACAAAGGCTTCGACAAGTCACGGCCTGAGGAAGCTGCTGGAGTCTGATAATCCTCATTCACCACTTGTTGACTGTCATGGCACACGGAGCTCACATCAGGTGTTTTGAATTCTTGGTGGAGAAAGGACTAATTCAGATCATCTCCGTAATTAGCGACCACGCACAGTTCCTGCCCTGTTAGCCGTTTAGCTTTCTGACCTGACGTTGGGAACATTCTGCAGTGGGGATCTATTTTAATCCATTTCTGCAGATTTGTCTTTTTTGGATAGAACTTAATTTCTCAACATGATTTATTTTTTACGACGTTCTCTCTTTGACTCGTCTGGATTTGTGTCAGACAACACAAACACCACGAAAACCACATGAGTCACGTTCTGCTTTCAAAAGGGAATAGTGTTTGCTTATCTGTTTATCCACCTACCCATTGTGTGGCTGCTGCATACTGGTGGGGCCCTGTAAGCGTGGAGCGTTAAGTTTAGGGGAGTAGGCCACAGGCTTAATAACAGGCCCTGAGTTGGCACTACCACCGCCTGCTGCAAATGGCCTCGCCATCTTGTTAATGGCTGTGCTGGGGGCAAAGGAGTACTTTGGTTGAACGGAGACCTCAGCAAGTGAATCCTATAAGGACGTGAGAGAAGGAAACAGAGTAGCACAGCACACAACATGCAGTTAGACATTTTAGACATAATGTAAAAGTTCGTTCTGCTGTTGCACAATCCCAGTTAAGGCCCCCCCCCCAGTGTAATATTTTTTCATAACAAATGATTACTCTATGCTCCGAGACCAGCTTTGTCAAAGCCAGCTGACTTTTCTCTGCACACGGAAGGAGTGTGAATGCAGCCTATTGTTTGACAAATATTTGTTTTGGCAGTCAGACGAGGACAATCCAAAATACTCCGCTGCTGCCGGTGAAAAATGCTTGACGTGAGACGTTTGAGGTGTTACATCTGAATGACATGTTTCACTCTAATGAGATTTCTTACTGAGCGTTGTGCGTCAACTGCAAATGGTGCAGCTACAAACATGGAACTCTTCGACTTTGTGGACATATTATGTTCCAGCTCGTTTACCAAAAAACACAGTGTGCAGCACAAAGCCGTAAATGACACCATTACACTGTAGTAAGGGGTTTCTGGAGATACTAAATATATCATTATGACTCTTGATTCAGGGATTGTGCAAGGTATTAAAAGGATATACCCCAGGGACGCCCAATAGCAACATTCACAGCATCCCATCCAGCAAACACACCAGTCATCTAGCGACTCACAGATGCTTTGCTAATGCGTACTTCATGGGCCACATGAGAGCTTGAGAGATGATTGAATCAGTATGAGTTTAAACACAAGATGACATAATACATTACTGAGGCCCATTGTGAGCAAGTTAAAAGGAGTTTCGAATTGCATCATCAGTCACCACAGTCCGATAGTTGACCATGGGGAACAGAGAAGTCTTCCTTTCAAGCTGTGTAGGGGTTGGCTGAGATAAACTGCAGAGACCAATTCATTTAGGGAAATGTTGATCACATTACCAAAGCATCCCGGTCTTTGTATGGAGGTGAGATTAATGTTCCAGACAAATACGGTCTTACCTTCTGGTCTCCACCCGCTTGGAAAGCTCTGGAAGAAAGTCAGGGAACAGTAATTAGAACAGAAAGTCACAAAACACAAAGCTACATTAAACTCACATTAAGAAATTAAACTCCCAATATAGAGTACTGCAGTTTCCAAATAACAAAAGGTTGCCTCAGAGGAAAACATGTTTGAGACAGTCTCCTAAACAAGATATACTGGTGCTCTGCATCCCTGACTGAGATAATCTCATTTCATTTAACACTTTCTAAGCACTAGCATCTATTCCTTTATTAATGTTTGACTAGGATATATGAATCACAATTCATATTGTAACTACAATATTCAAAATTGCACCGTGATGTCCCCAAATCAAAATATAATCACATAATATTTACTAAATAGGCACAATATTTGCTTGTTGAACTAAATTGATATTTACTGGATGTGATCTGTCAACTTAATTCACAGAAAGGACAAATATGTGGCTCTCATTTACCAAGAATTATACACCAATATTATATTGGTGTAGTTTGTCTTCAGTTCTAACTCTGCGGCGGTATTAGAAACACCAAATCACCGTGATAATCAATCTGGCTTTTTTATTTCCCCAATAGGGACCGAGCTACATATTCACTCACCAAGCTAAGCATACTGCAAGTGCCACATTGCTGCACACTTCCAAACTCCAATCCCAGGAATCACATTACTTAGAGGCTCCGTTGTTGACTGGAGCAACACATAGGAGACTGCTCATTAAAATCATTTTACACCTCATACAAACGGGAACCTTGACTCAAATTGCCACTGGCACTTATGTGACACTTACTGTAACTAAATATAAACCATTTCCACTTCCTGTGACATGTTTGCATCATTACAAAAAGCTGCAATGGGGTTAAGCAAGGATGATTGTTTCAGAGCCAGAGGCTAGATAACCCCCCCCCAACACACACAGACAAACATACACACCCACACAGGAAATTGCTTCCTGTGACTATGAGAAGTGATTATCCACTCATATCATGGCCTGTTCAACCACTGATAGAGCAATGTTCTAGACAGGATGACAACAAAGCACAACGGGGCTTTTATAGATAGAGAAAAGGATGAGCAGGGCGAAGGCAGACTGACAGGCCTGCGTGTCACAGCTCTGGGAAACACACGGCAGTGTGACATACAGAGTATTTCAGCTACACTATTGTCTTACAGTTAACCCCCATTTTGACAAGCACTTAAAACAGTGTTGCTATGTTCTGTATTTCTTTTGGCAAACTGAACCAAAATGGAAAAAAAATGTAGAGATGATTAAGTCAGTGCTTCTGGGAATACGCTAATCTGCTTCATGGACTGTGTTTGACCTGGGCTGAAACATGATCTGCACACCCTTTACGTGACCATTTCCCTCCATGTTTCAAGATTCACTTATTGTAGCTGGTATGTGCTTGGCTTTCACCGAAATTCACCCAGGACATTCTAGTCAAGGCTGCATATATCATTGGCATGCTCACACCACATCCTCCAGGCCACTGGAAGTGAAACATTGAAATATGGGCCTACTGCCCCTCTAGATTACAGAAGAGAGTGGGTGGAGCTCTTTCCTTTGTGAGGCTTATAGTGTCCATCTTTGAGTGATTCCACTTCCTATAAAAGGCGGTGGACAAAGCCTAAACCTCTCCCATAAAAAAACAGAGAGGAGATGATTATTGGTGTTGAACAAAACCGGGCACTAAACCAAACAATACACCACATCTCATAACTGTGGATACAAAATAAACAGTGGATGGCAGCCAAGATGAGAAAAAATAAAAATGACAATAGCACAAGTGTTTCAGGAAAACATATTAGGTACTAACAATAAGAGAGAGGGTGAGATGAAGAAAGGTGGACGGGGATTCACGAGAAGAGTGTCATGGGTAAATGGGAATGTGGCTTGTTTACAATAGCTGGTCTCCACAAAGAGATGAGAGATGAAGGGAGGGAAACCACACAGCGCAAGAGAAGAATGTCTGATGTTAAGTAAACATGCTGGCTATTACAGATCTGTCAAACCAATTACACCACTCTCTTGGACTAGATTAAGGAGAAAGAGAAATCAATTCTAATACTAAATAGACTTCAGACTTAATGGTTTTAGAAATTTGATTCCATTCACACACGAAAATAAATCTAAATCAAAACTTTAAGAATTTAATCCGACACAAGTCAGGAGATATTTCAGCCTCAGTGAAAGCCTTCACCTCAAGATTCACCTTGCCTCCATTCTCCAATTACAAAACAAAATGTAGAGTAAAGGAAAGGTCTTGCTCTAAGAAATTTCTACAATAGGCACAAACATTTCCTTGGAAGACTTTTAGACCACAGGATGGACCATTGACCTAAAGGAAGCAACTACAGCAAGCTTCCACCTGCTAAAAAAACACCAAATGCACTAATGGTCTGTTCACCACTACCATGTTGTTCTCCCATGTGAAGTAGCAGGAAAACCAGTGTGCTGAAATTACTCATTTTCAAGTTTTGGCATAACACACCTACCACATAAGCAAACCTCTGAATGTTGTCCCAGATTAATCTGACTTATTACAGTCACAGTTGTACCTGTGAATCAACTCGGCTACATCTAAACAATGATACTGAGTGTGGCTGGGCATCACACTCAGTATCATCTAAACAATGATACTGAGTGTGATGCCCAGCCAGGCCCAGTGGACAGATTTCCCTTCGGCCAGTGCAGCCTGATGACAAAGAGGGTACGTCTGGCTCACATACGACTGACTAACCCTCGTCCATCCCTGAGTGGAGAGCATGACATCACTCTTCTCGATTCTTCACTAACCACGAGGCCGTAGAGCCTCAATCTCTCTTTTCTTCTCTTCCCCCGTTCCCTCTCTCGCTCTGCTTCTCTGCCTCTCTCTCGCTTTACTCTCTGCCTCTTGTTGCAAACACTCCTTTTTTGGGCATTTAGGTTGGTGTATCATACATGACCTCTTTATGCAGGGAAAAAAATAAAAATAAACGCAACGTCAGCATATCAGCCTCGTTGGAGTCATGGAAAACAGGAATCGCTACACTCACTGGGTCTAGTGATCTGATCTCTATGGCGAGAGAGTGTGAGAGGAGCCTGGCATGTGTTGAGGAATATGCAGCAAATGTCCATCAGGATGTTTGAACCTGAGACTTTATGTTCTGGCTCTACTTTTGGGATCGCTTTCATCTGGAAAGTCAATGTAAAAGACCGGCGGGTGCTCTGACTCTCAACAAACAAAGTGAAAAAAGCACATTTATCAGAATTCAACTGTGGAGTCTCTTGGCAGGCAACAACAAGGCAGCCTCCCTTGAAGTTAGAGAGCTCACAGCCCCTGTGCTTATTTGAACATCACAAAATCAAAATGAGCCACATGACAGCACCAAAGTGCATCCAATTTCTTCACGATAAGTCAATACAGTCTCATTTTCTGTAAACCTCAGCTCCAGAGTCTATCTGGATGGATTTTTTTTTTTGTTTTAATTAAGATCCTGATGAAACACTTTGGCTTTTCCTTTAGTGAGACACTTTATTGGTCAGGAATCTTTGGCAGGAGTTACATGGGCAGGTATCAGTCGGCTGGGGGAAAGCTATCCAATACTGATTACAACAACTCAGGCAAAATTAGATTTTCCAGGCATCCATTTAGCAACAAAGTGTTTTTAATCTACTGGACAGAGTTTCTCCAACTCTATTATAAAGTTGCGGCATCATGTGAGGCACCTTTGGCTCTTCTGGAGAACGGTTTACATGGCTTCAACAGAACAAAGCCCAGTGTATCAGCCCGAGAGCGGTTGGCATGGACGTCCGCTGGCAAAGTGTGAACTTCTCACCCCTGGTCTGGCTTCTTTAAGATGATGTGTTCACGGTGGTGTTGTATGCTGTTGCGGTTAGCCGACATGATCAGACTGAAAGCGAGCGAGCATGTAGCGCTGCATTATGCATTGTCGAGTGACTTACTTGCTGAGGGTGAGGGTGAGAGAGTCTGTTGCCGCTCTGATCTTGTTCTGTGCCTCCACGTGGGTCATGTCCTCTGCATTGGCCTCACCGATGGACACTACCCAGTCTCCCACCCCCACACCCGCCTGAGCGGCCTTCCCCCCCGGGGTCAGCTGGAGGAGACACACAGGCGAAAAGAAATTAGACAAGTTGGAGGAATACGCAGAGAGGTTTCCACGGGAGAAAACCATAGATATTCCACACACAGAGAGATGTAGATCATAGACAAGTGCATTAATACATGTGAAATAGAATAAGTCCTTCATATTTTCAAGGATCTTTTATCTGAATACTTTCAGTGATTATATGAAAAAACATAACATCTCAAAACAGTATGTGTATTTTCAAAGCTTTGCTTACATTTCACCTTTTGTTCCATTTTTCCAGTTGGCAAGTCATATTTCACCAAAACAATGTGAAAACCAGATTCATAAAAAAATTAAAAAAATTAAAAATAAAAAGTACTATCATTCATGTGCACTAGTCACTCTAGGGGCTCCATAACATTAGATTAGGGGAGTCTGTGTGTCTGGCTCTGACAAGCTAGCCATGATATTCCACTCAACACTATCTGGTGGTATCACAGAGGGAGATTACTCGGCATTCCTGGTCAGTCATCAGCCCATGATTCACTGCAAACATGATTTAGACCACGAAGTGAACTCCTGAAAGTCAGGGACAGGGACCATCTGTTACTAATATTTACATCATTTACAGGAACAAACTACTAACCTCATCCAGACAGGTAAGTCATTGACCGGTTTGACTGACAAAACTATGACATCATCCACTTGAGCGGTCATGCAGACGGCAGACATACTGAGTTACAGTTTCATTGCTAACAGGAAAAACGTGGCCTCGCCTGTATAGGTAATAACACCTTTATACACGCGCACGCACCACACGGCCTGTCTGCTGCTTCCTTTCAAACCTCTAATATACAGAGAGTGGAGATGCCAAAACGTGTTTAGTAAGGGCTTAGTCAGCTTGTCCCTGAGGCTTAACGAAACTCAAGACTTGTGTCAAAGTCTCAGATAGCTGGAGTACAAAGTGTTCAACATCAGATAAGTGAGCAAGCGCCAGGATTTCTGGCAAAGAAAAAAAAAAAAAAACCTCTATCAGGATTACTCTCTGATGTCATGGATCCCTGCAAACGTTCGCTCATCAAAAGGCTCACAGGAGTCGGCGCGGCAATCAATAGTGTTCTGCCGTGTTCAGCTAAGCTATCGCACTTTGCCGCTTTGATTCTGCACATTAAACATAAACACTAGCGTGAGCAGCTAGGTGATACGTAAACTGGTGACGGCTCAAGTTGGAAAGTACTCTGCACCTCACAAACAGAAAGAAGCCTACATTGTCTCAAAACTAAGCTATTCAGAGAGTTTAAAAACACAGTAAATCTAAAAATAGGAGGCTTCTGCATTCCTGAGCGGCCCACCGAGCCACATTTATTCTACGGCCAAGTTCAAACATCAGTTTAATTGGCTTTGATTCGCACTCACTGGAAGCAATTAGGGAGCTTAAGAAAGTCATAATTTCTCCAGTTGAGAAACCACTTCAAAGAGCTCAAAAGGCTTGAACAGGAGAAAAACAACTACGGCCTCAACACATGTGTCATGTCTGAGTGGCGGGGCGGCCTGGCCCGCTGCCAGAGAGGTACTCTGTAGAAAGAGGAGAGGGGTAGTACGGTCATACACATCAAGGAGAGAGGCACTTACAGCCAACAGAGCTGATACAACTGGAAAAAAAGCATTACAGGATACCAATGTGATACAACAAAATGTAAGGTGAGATAAAGAGAAGGTAGAGGTCATTGACTCTGTGTGTGTGTGTGTGTGTGTGTGTGTGTGTGTGTGTGTGTGTGTGTGTGTGTTGGGTTGGTGACGGACACAGACACCTGTGTTCCTGGCTCAGGTTCAGAGTGCAGCTGCTCCCTCACTTGAGAAGGCACCAGCTAAACTTGCTGTGCTCAGACCTTTGGTTGGGGGGGGGGGGGGTGGA
>CABFOQ010002040.1:0-10496 GCA_900660455.1 Gephyroberyx darwinii | reverse complement strand
GAGAGAGAGAGAGAGAGAGAGAGAGAGGGAGAGAGAGAGAGAGAGAGAGAGAGAGAGAGAGAGAGAGAGAGAAAGAGAGAGAGAGAGAGAGAGATTTGCATTTATTTCTATATTCTTTCAGGCTACATCTGCAATTTGAGCCACAACAGGGAGATTTTTCAGCATGGCAAGCAACTTTCAAGGAAAATGTGAGGTAAGGCAATTTATGCACTGTATGAGTGATATTTTATTTTTGTCTGCACTGTAATCCCTAAAAATAAAATATGTATATTATTAAAAATGGATGGAAAGAATGAACACCTGCTTGATATAATATTTATCCAGATAGGTGTGAGGCAACTGTTTGATTTCCATTTAGGGTTCTGTAACCAAAGCTATAATTGTTTATCCGGCAAAAATCACTCACACTCTCTGCTCCTCCAATTGAAATGGAAGAAAGGACTGTAAATAATAAGTCTGGCCAATCAAAGTCAGAGGAGATGACTGGAATAAACATGTCTAGCCAATAAGGACCGATTTTGACTCAATGCATCCCAATCAACGCAGAGTGGATAATTGAATTTTACTCTGGACAGCTCTGGTATCAGCGCCTTTCATCCTTTAATTTGAACAATATGAGCGTGAGGATTTGTCCACACCAGTTGACAGTGGCCCAATTCATGCCTGACATTGAAATCTCAATGCAAGAGAAGCATTACAAATATTCTGACCTGTGTTAGACTGCAGTGGCTGAAGAATGCACACAGACTGGTTCATTTCACAGCAGAAAAGCTGATGAAATTTCTCTGGATAATAAATGAAAGGCGTAATCCTTGTGCCCCTCTTCGATTCTGAATTAGCAGTGCTATTAATGTTTATCAAAGGTCCCATGTTATTCACTTACCATGAATTTGTTTGCAAATGAGTTGTCTCACAATAAGACAGCTTCGAGTGATTTCCACATAAATGCAATAAATGAGTAATTGATTGTTTCTTGACTGAATTGGAAAATGAAGTTATCAGTGCAGAACGGTCACACTGCTGAACCCTATCAGTAGCCAGTACCAGCGCCTTTTATTCAAGCAAAACTCAAAGAGGAGTGAAGGGCTTCCATATATACAGTATAGTTACAAACGTGCCTTAATGGAGGGATTTCAGCACTTGTTTTTATGGAGGGGTGCCAATCAAGACCACACCCTGTCACGATGTGCTAAGTGGAGATCATTTTAAATCTGTCTACAAAAATGTACGAATCTGATCTCTGAAAATGCAACAACTTTAAAGGTGTTCCGTGTAAGGTAAAGACCATAATATGGGGGATGGGGGACACATTTCCTACGAAGCCTCGTCCTCAAGGCAGGGAAGCAAATGACAAAGCAGTATTATTATTGCTACAGTATTTAGAATGGTGATACTTTACCTCCTCACTAGACATTTCTGTTGGATCTCTGCTCTGATTAGCTAGCATAGATAGACAGACGGACAGACAGCGAGAGACAGAGGAAAAGTCTGATTCTTTAGGGCTCCTTTAAAGTTGCTAGTGTATGCTCGGTATATCAGCGTTATATATTTGTTTATGTTTTAGTGGAGATAGCTTGGTCTCTTTTGAACGTGTGATAAATGATGTGTTGACTTAAGGTGCGTTAGGATAAACAAAAGACCTTCAGCCCTGCTGCTGTAGTGGATAAGGTGTAAAAGGTCTGATCGACCGTAAGGTGATTTAAGGAGGTTCAGGTAAGAACAGGCAATCTCTTCATTAATAGGTGTGTGTGTGTGTGTGTGTGTGTGTGTGTGTGAAGAAAGAATCTGCGTAACCAGAAACTTGAGAACATTAATAAAACAAAATGCAAAGCAAACATGGCACAGCTGCCCCCTTTCTCTCTCTCTCTCCTTCACACACACACACACACACACACACACACACATACACACACACTGAGGAATCTCCCTGAGCTGGAGGTGGCCACGGGCCAAGAGAGGTGTTGCGTGCAGACAGGATGACCCTTCACACACTCACACACACACGGAATGAAATTTAGAGTGAAAAAGTGGGGAGAAAGAGAAAGAAAGAGGGGAACAAAGAAAGAGTACAGGCCAACTGCCAGAACATCCATTTGTCTGATCCAGTTAACGGGTTAACATCTGTACCTTCCCTCACCGTTGGTGGTTTTTATTGTTATTATTCATTTTGATTCATTCTTTAATGTGATCTTCTCAGATTTTGGGCCAAGCGTAGTTTAGGTGAAACTAGAGTGTATGGTTTCATGGCCCATACCAATAATACAAATACTAAACAATAATGATCATGAGAAAAGCCAAATTATGAGACTTTGGTTATGGTTCTTTAAGCTGTACTTGTGTGTATTTGTATTTTGTCATCTGTTTGTTGTATGTTTCGCATGATGGCCCTGTGGGTGTGAAATGAATCCTGCTTAGGATGCAAGACAAATTTCAGAATTTCAGAGAAACTTGACATCGAAATACTATCTTGTCTCATCTCAGCTCAGTGTGATTTATCAACAGGAGCACAAACTGATTCTGTTGAGAAAAGGGAGAGAATAAAAAAGTTTGATCAAACCACTTGTGTTTGCTCTCGTCTTTTGTCCACCTCTCCCCTCCCCTGCTCCTTCCCTTTCTCCCACCGTCTGTTCTTGTCCCTCCTCTTGAGTGTTGTTTGCAATGTATGGGTAATAAATCTGATGTGCTATGATGTGGATATTCTCTATCTGTCTGGGTTTTATTCCCATAAATCCGTATGTATAAGTGGCCGATACAGATGTAGTCATCATTAGCTGGGTTTCCATCCAAATAATAATATAAAATTGAAAACATGTCTTTTAATAAATAATGACACAGATTTGGCACAACTGGTTCAATGTCATTGTACAACCGAGTCTGTTTATTCGCTTCAACTCAGCTGATGGAAATGCTTTGTGGGGTTGTTGAATTATCTCTTCCACATCAATCAGCATGTTAACTGGTTAGTGTGACGAAGAAAAGCACGCTAATAAGTAACATATCTTGTGCATGGACAAACGTGTGCAAATTCAACTCACCTTTTTACATTAGCCCCTTCACATCACTCTGGCCGAGTCCTCCCGCTACTTTTCAAATAGCGAATGTCCCCGCCTCCACCTTGTTCTGATTGGCTGTTCTGACTGAACTAATGACATTAAATGCTACCCTCAAAAGGCATTTCAATACGCATGAACGCTCATATACTCATATACAGGTAAACTGCCTTGTGGCTGCTGAGTCTCCTACAAGCCATTCTGGCAGAAAGCCAGCCTGAATTCAATCAGTCTTATCTATTGTAAGAACGACTTTGATATCAAAATAATCACATTTATTGGGCCGAATGGTTGGTTGTGAATCAACTTGCCGTTGTGACCTCTTGACAAAAATTGCCTCTTAAATGTCCCAGGGGGAAGATTTCAGCAATTACCATTATGCCACATTCTGCTCAGTCATATCCATAATGACTTCAAAATCACTAGATCAAAGTAATGGGATTAAGTTGAGCCAGGATGGTTACTTCAAAAGACACATTCAGACACACACACACACTACACGCAACCCAACCTGTTTTAACACATTGTGGGCTTGACATGAAAGGGTTTTCTTTAAAAAAAAACAAGATGTGAGTGAAAACACACAGAGGAAGCTAATTAATTTGTTGTTTGCTTGTTGAGAGGCTGAAGAAAACTCAGCATACCTCCTCTTCCCCGCCCTCTCTGCAACACCTGGGTCTCAAATGACAAACCTGTTTTACCTAGAACCGCAGCGAGGCCAAACAAACTGCGTGTGTGTGTGTGTGTGTGAGAGAGAGAGAGAGAGAGAGGCTCCTTTTCTCTCTCATTTTCGAGAATAAATTGTAAGATACTCGGCATTCCTTCACGCCGCTGGTTGACAGAAGCAAAGGAAAGGAAAACAAATGAGTTTAACCCCAAATGTCTGTCCTGTGACCGACAGACAGACAGACAGACAGACAGACAGACAGAAAGCTACTATGCTGAGTATGTGGCGTGCACCTCGACCCGCTGTACCTCTCATGGCCCAACCATGATCCTTCAGAAGACAAAATGAGGAGAAACGATACGAGTGAAGAAGTGAAACACTGTCTTGTGTTTCTATCATGGATGCTAATACTGCGAGATGTTTTGGGGAGAGACAAAATGTAGAAACTGATGTACTTCCCAGAATTAAAGAACTAGATGACATATAGATCTAATTAATGATCACTTTGAATGTGATTCCCTAGTTGATCAGCTGCTCTGGAAAATACATTAAGGCTACTTGGTGTGCTAGTTAACGTTAGCAGCTGGACCGTTAGCAGTGGTGTAAAATCCAGACTCAGAAAGTAAAAGGACTTGTGTAACGCCATCGAAGCCCCTTAGCATACGAAGAGGATTATGGGAGATTAAAATCACAGCTAAGGTTTGAAGATTTATACGTAAAGTTAAATAAATAAAAACCATAATCTTTACTTTGTTTTATTCATTGTATACTGCTAAATAAAGGACTTATTTGTGCACCATGATGGAGTTTCATGTGCTCTGGTATAGATGACTGAATTGCCTGACCACCACCTGGTTAACCCCGTCTGTAGTTTTACCCCATTGTGTGCAGTAATGTCCTGCTAACAGCCAGAGAGTTGCAGTATCACTCACGCTACATTCAGACTGGAGCTAGCAGAAAGGAAATAGAAAACCATAATGATTCATTTTTTTCGAGATACGTACAGATATAATGTGAGAACACACAAGCAGGTCACACACACAAGCTAATACACTCGTATGCTTCTGCATGAGCACACGTGTGCATAGACTTGTACACATACATAGTTTATGTACACACACACACACATATACTTACATACATACACACATACACACACACACAGAGTCAGGCAAGTGGTGTTGATGAAGGGGGTGGTTATTGCCTAAGAGGGAGGGGTTTGGCTCAATGACTGACAGGCCATTAGTTATCAGGGTTTGGTCAATGGTCTTGTCGATGTCAGAGCAAAGGAACACACCTACTGCTAAATATAACACACCTGCTCATACACACTCATACACTCATATGTGCGTACATGTTTATATGCATGAATGAATGCATATATCCAGAGACACACATGCACACACCAGCACACAAAAACGTGCACACACACATTCAGAAACTTCCACTTTGACCTTCCTCAGACACACAGACGAACACATGGCATACAGAAACCCCACTGCACCAGGAAATAGTTTTATCATAAACACTACATGGCAGAAATACTTTACTTCACAGAATACATATTTAAAGCTGGAAGGTCAAACTGTGTAACTCTCATTCTCTGGGTGCATCAAGGTTTCAGCTGTTCCAATTGATTGTGTACATCATCGACATTGCAGAATGAAATCGAATCAGATTCTATTGATGTGCACTCAATCACTTTTTAAAGAGGTTGTTCCCCTTCAAATTAAAAGTCATCTTGGAGTATTTTGAGGTGTTGTGTCAAATTATACTGGATCCTGTCATATTCATTTTCATTCATTCACTTGTTAACCGCATAACCATTTGAACTTTGTGATTCATGTCCTCTTTGGAGACTGCTCCCTTGTGAAGGCATCAAACACTGGCTGGACTCCCCTTTGTTGTGTTTTTTCATGTAGCCATACAAGTAAAGCAATTTCCACTGCTACTGTGGAGGTTCAGGAACAATCAAGGCTGAGGAATGAAACAACATCAAGGTCACGCGATCACTGGTGGACTCTGGAGAGCAAAGCAAAGTTAGCCACACCTCACCAATGAAACAAAATGATGTTCAAAATTCGTGTTTAACAGGTGAATAAAAGTAAAAGTGAAAACGAGCAGTTCAGGGTTTCTTGATCCATTCAAAATGTAATTTGAGGGAAACTGAAAAACTGAAATCCTTTGACTTTTTAACTTTTCAAGTAAAATACTTGATGCAGCTGAATAACGTGATTCAAATTGACACCAGGATTTATCTTCAGTTTTACAGTAAAGGCCCAAACACACATGCTTGGCATGGATGTAGATCATCACCTATGTTCTCAGATCAAATCAAATCTTTGTTCAAAACTTACACCAGCACCTCTCAAACCATAGCTTGGACCACAAAAATGGGATTATTTCTAGAGGAGTGACACATAATGAGAGCAAACAGTAGTATGTTTGCATGAGCCTCCCAGGGAGAAATTTTAAAGGTGCTCATTTTATCGGTCATTTTGAAACATTAGTTTCAATTTAAGTACCACAAACAAACCACACCCTCTATTGGCCTCTTGGTTAGAGGAGGCAAATAGTTATATCCTCTTAGTGACAGGAAGCAATAGGGTTTATGGGAAATGTAGTGTGAGATAGAGCCTACATATAATCTTGACCATGGTCTCAACTGGGGTTTATATCATCAATCATCTATAAATCAATCAATCATACCAAGGTATCACACTTAGTTTGACAACGATATATTGATGTTTAAAAATTCTACATGTAGAACTTTAAATTTGGTTAAAATTGTGTCCCGAGATGAAAAAGTAAAAATAAAAACAGGCCCGCTCTTCCTTGATCCACTTAATTTGATATCTGGCCTAGTGCCCGACTTTTATGATACAAAGTTGTCTGCCATGTTAGCAGTTGACGTTAGCATGATGAACAAGATACAGACACAATGAAAACATATTAACACGATGACCAATGGTGTCGGACTAACAAAGACCTGAACGCACAAATGTTTGCTGCCAGATAGCACCAAATAAATGACTTACGACGATAATGAACGTGACGCAGAGATAGTTTATTTGTTTAAAGACACACACACATACACACATACTCTATATCTCCCTCTCACAGACGCACATATACACACATGGACACTTGATGGAAATGAAACAGCGATAAATGCACACTCACTAGACTCAATTAATAGGCATTGCTTCAAATCAGTCATGCAATTACCAAACGCAAAATCGCTGCCCTTTAAAGATACGGTAATGGTGACAACTAGCTTTTCTAAAAACAGATAGCGGCGTTGCCTTGATAGATGCCGGGGAACAATACCAAAATCATTTTCTTAATTATCTCCTCTGGAACTAATGTTGCAGATACGTGTGTGAATTAATTATTGGAGCTTGATATGAGCGAGAGAGCAAGAGAGAGAGCAGCATTATCCACCCCAATCTTTTTTTCATTTAGCATTCATTAAGGCGAAGGCAACTGTCAGTCACGCGACGAGACAAAACCCTGATTCCAGAAATCAAATTAGCGCCGAAAAACAGAAAGAGAGGAGGGACAGGGAAATCAACAAAAGACAGCCGAGACCTTATTATGAACATCGATGAGAGACACATTGCCGGAGAGAATCTGTCTTTCTTCGGTTTGTTGTATTTCATTTTGTCTTTTTTTTCTGTCCTTTTCACTCATTTTTCTGTAGGCAGCTCTCTCTCTCTCTCTCTCTGGTTGGGGGTTGGCTTCCTTTCACAGCATTGCTCACTCTTCAGCAGCTTGGCATAATGAACATGACCTTGTGGCTCTCTCTCTCTCTCTCTCTCTCTCACACACAAACACACACACACACACACACACACACACACACACACACAGACAGCTCTGGGTCTTCTGGCTCTCCTCCCTCTCTATCTCTGTGATCAGGGCCACCGACTAATCACACTTTAAATTGAAGGTCTGTAACATCTATACATGTGGCGGCCTCTTATCTAGTCTAGTATCATTTCGACTATGTGATCAGTTCATGATTTGGGGACTTGAGCAGAGACAGAAAACAAATCCCAAAACTCATTTCTGAGGGTGATATTAGTTGTGTACGGCCAGAGTCATGTGGGCAGGAATATGGTAGAGCATAAACACTAAAAAGGTACCCAGGATAGATAGAGCAAACATTGTAAACTTGAGTCTTTTTGGTTACAAATCCGTGATAGGTAAGGTTTCATTCTTGTAGATTGGCACTATGCAGTGAAAAGAAAATACACAGAGGAATGCATTGATATTTAAGCATAGAGTTAAAGAGAGACTGCCGGAAAGCATCCGTGTGTAAGGGACGCTCTTATCTGCTGCCTGCTCGAGGATGCTTCAATTCATTGTTTGGAAATGATGTTTTCAGGAAGAATAATCTGTGTGACTTCTAATAATGATGCTGCTTTGCACTTGATGCCTGTCAGCACCTGAAAGCTCCACCAGTAACCACGATGGAAACAAGTCCAGGACAGTGAAAGCATTAAAAGTATTGAAAAAGTGTTTTCTGGTTACCACTAGTTACCCCCAAGCTCGTCTACAGCGATCAGGTTCAATGACTGTTCACATTGCGTCCACACTCAAAGATCACAGACATTCATTTCTCAGTGGCTCTCAATGGCATTCATTGATCTTGATTGTTTTCTGTTGTATTGACGATGAATGGCAATCCACATAGGCTGTGACGGTCAATTAAAAAAAGGTATATCCATTCATCAAAGTGACAAACATTCCAAAAAGCAGATAATTGTAACTTATAAAGTGTCTGTCTGTAGTTTCAGCTTAGCTATTGTGTGTTAGCTGTGTGTAGACGCAACGTGATGCATTCACTGGACTTTCAGCGACCAATCCATAAAACATAGGCACTGTAGGCTGGGACGTCTTATCGACCAATCAGATGACTTGTCTGGAGCTACCTGCTGGATAATATAAGGACTTATACTGTCTCCATGCTGAGTGTCATTAGAGCTGGATTTCCCAGCCACTAAGCAGTGAGGTCCTCCTCTATCTCCCAGATACTAAGTCCTGAAGCCCCTAGCCACCCTTCGCCACCTCAGCCCTTGTCACTTTCCTGGATTCTGGGCTGTCCTACATTAGGCTAGGATTTCTCATGTGTTAAGCCCAGCGAAGGCCACCCCTATCTCAGATACTAAGTACAGAAGCCCCTAGCCACTCACTGCCAACCGAGCCTCTGTCAAGCTCAATAAAACCTGCTATCTCTGGATTCGGTGCCGCCCTACATTAGACTAGGATTCCCTATCTGGAAGATATTAAGAAGTGAAGCCCCAGCCACCCGTCCCCACCCCAGGAAAAATGGAGGGTTTGGAGGGAAAAATCAGGTTATGACGTAACCCCAATTCCCTGAAGGAGTAGGGGATACAGCTTGTTCCACCCAAGTTGTGTCCGCTAACTGATAAATAGACTTCATACCTCACCATCCCAGCTCCTGTCCAGATCAAACTAGCCTGTTGTCTGTTATCAGCCAAGTGCCAAGCAGCAAAGACCTTCTTCATCGTTTTAAGGTCCTGGATACCCATCACCAGCTCACAGTTCAACTCCCCAAATCTACATTTTCTCTAGACTTCAGTCCTTAAAGTGCTGACACATTTTTGAGGTCATTTTTATTGTTGTTGTTGTGTTGTGCATTGCCACCGAATGTTGTGAGTGTAGAATTATGAGTAATCCACTGGTAAAGAATAAGCTGTTGGTATTATTACCACTATAGCTGCATTTAAACAGGAACAGATAAAAATAACAGATTTTTAACCCTTCACAGAGCAATAAATAACTGGCTAAACATGAAGAAACCCTGTTTAGCCTTGAGAAACCAAAATATTATAACACTCAAGTTAATAACAAGCTCCCAAACAACAAGAATCAGAACAAGAATCTCTCTGGGAACACTTAACTGACTCCTCTATACTCTACCTTTATCATCCATAAAGATGGATATAAATCTTTACCTCCCACTGCTCTTCTTTCCGCCCCTCCACTCCCACCTCTCTCCCTGTACTTTAATAACCTTTTCTGATCTCCAATCTGCCCAATCCACCTGGATCCATAAAGCTCCAGAAAGATCCAGAAACTTTAGCAGGAATATCAACAATGCATGCGTAACAGAAAATGGAAATATTGAGGGTGTAATTAATGAATGAGTGTGTGTTGCGGTGTCTTGGTGTGTTGTTTGTCTTGTTTTGGTTTTCATGTTTATTTCAATTGTGAAACTGGTCTTACATGTCATTTTATCGCCTCTAATTATGGCTCTTGTATCATTTCACAAGGCAAGGAGACTTTGTCCTAGCAGGTCTCTCTTTCTGTGCTTCTCTGTCTCTGAATCTTCGCCGTTCGGGAACTTAGCTCTCTAGCTGTGTACGTTCACAGTGTGTATGGTATACAAGCCGATCCATCATAACATCTGTCAGTGGAGCCGTACAGTGAACAGGGTTATCAACACCTACCCACCCGTCAATTACCACAGAGCCGTGATAAGTCTTCATAGTTCCCCAACACCTAGCTCTATCTCTGTCACACACACACACACACAGATCCATCAATTTCTCATACATCACAGTGTTGTGTCAGAGTTCACACTCTGTCAGCCAATTAGATGATAAGGACTGACCTAATAGGGTGGACCTCTCTTTACTCTGTGTGTGCGTGTGTGTGTGTGTGTGTGTGTGTGTGTGTGTGTGTGTGTGTGCGTGCATGCACATGATTTCTCTGATCTTGTTATCGATCGTGCCGACGGCAGTTCAAAC
>CABFOQ010002037.1:0-10667 GCA_900660455.1 Gephyroberyx darwinii | reverse complement strand
CTCTATCTTATGCCTCCTCTCTCCTTGCCTCTCTCTTTACCTTTCTTTTTCCATCTATCCATCCCTCCCCCTCTCTCTACCTCTTCCTTTCCTTCCTTCCTTCCTTCTTTCCTCCTCTCTCTCTATCTCCCTCTCTCTCTATCTGTCAGCATTGAGAACAGAGTTGCATTCGCTGTCTTTCTGTGCACATGGGAGCGATGAATCACACCCTCAAAGTAGAGAAACTGTCTCAAATCAGACGTGGGTAATTGCTTAAGCTCATCCGTGAGTCATAGATGATTCCTGCTGCACGCTCTGCACATCAGCCAGACTAAACACACTCTCTCTCTCACACACACACACACACACACACACACACACACAAACACACACACAGACACGGAGGGAAAGTGTGAGGGATCCTGGGAAACTCTCACTTCCTGCTGACTTTGTGCCCAGGGGGGTTTCCATGTTCCTGTGACGGCTAGGGCACAATGCTGTAGCCACATTTGAGGACACCGGCATCCAGACCACATCATTTTTTCCCAATAGAATTAGATAGCATCACTCCGCTGCAAAGCCTCGTGCAATAAAATGATAATAAAATGCATTCTAAGAGATTTGTGCGATCACTGACAGTTCCATTAGGTCAATGTCTGCAGACTTAAATGGGCATACATTATGAAAATCTAAAAATTATAAAATTGCAAGTAATTGGTTTTAAATGCCCAAACTGTTTCTGGGTGTAGGGCCCCCATACCCTTGCTAAGTGTTTTTGAACCTCACTAAAAACTGGCAGCAGGCCAGTCGGGAGTCTCTAATGACGGGTCCTCGGAGCCCAGAGAGCCAGTGTGCTGAGCTGTTAACGGGGCCACACTCTTCACAGCGCTCCACCAAGTGTGTATCACCTCATCACTGAGTTTCTGCTGTTACAGATACTCCTGCTGCTACTATGCACCGTTAATGCTGAAATCCATACTTTTTTTGGTTTGTCAGTTGTGCATTTACTTATTTATATCTTGTTCTTCTTTGATGCATTGTGTTACTACTTGCTGTTGCAACGGACATGGATCATTAAAGTTACATTTTATCTAATCAAATGAAAAAATCCAATAAAACCTGGGCTGTTTGTCTGTATTGCTGGAAGAATTAGTGACAGATAGTGTCTCATTACACTAGCATCAGTTTATCATAATCCAAAAAGCTGCACACTAAGACACTTTCTGCATACATTTATATCCTTCTGTAGACTTGTTCATATGAATGCAATGCATATTTTGCACATGCTGCATATATGCCTTCAGTTCATATTGTTTTTTCTTCATATTCTCATATGTCTTCATTCATTATATTGCATATATCTTGATATGTATTTAGGATTTTCATTCATTTTCATACTGCATATATTTCTGGTATATTTTCAGACATTTTATCCCTTGGTCTCAGTCTGCTTTTCTGCTGTTATTTTGCACACCCTGCACACATGCTGTTATTAATATATTTTCCTACGTTTCACTGTTGTATTCCTACTTAATACATTTTAGTGTTGTAAATGTTGGCTGCATTACATTTAATAGCCCCATCTGTTCCATTCTTATTCATGTCCTTTGGCGTATCCTACTAGTAGTTGCTGGTGCAATGGCCCAATTTCCCCACAGGCATCATTAAGGCTTCATCTTATCTTATCTTATCAAAGGTGGTCTGGTAGTATAAGGGCTGATCACAACAGGACTTTATTATTCCATGTTCCCTGGATTGCAATTTGCTCTTCCATTCTCACTGCTTTCTCCCTCCCTGCCAGCTATTAGGCCAATACCAACAAATTTCTCGAATGAAAACCTTGGATGCTTCTTTTCTCTTCCTCTTGGACCGGGGCACATATCATGTATGTGTTTTTACATAACCCTAACCCTGGCCTTTTGTAGTTAAAGAGCAGTAAAGTATTTCAATATAAATATACAACAGGAAGTATCTTTGCAGTGTCACGATTTAACTAGTAATGTAGTTGTCTTGTTTCATTGTGTGAGAGGAAACACAGTAGAAGTGTCTGGTATCCCTCAGCAAAGGGGAAAGTGATCAAATCAAAGATGCAGTAACAATTTCAAATGGACTGCATTCATTATTGTGTGCAGCCAAATTAAAGGAGGGTACTTTTATGCAACTGCACATGTCAGTAAAAGCAGTGACCTTTAATGACGACAATGCAAATGGAACGCGGGGGAACAGGTACAAAGAGCTCAACGGGGAGAGAAAAAAGATGTGATTTTGGGGAAACAAAGCAAATGACCCCTGCATGATGAATCTGGCTGTTCCATTGGTATATTAGTTGTTTCACGCAGTTTGACTCTGTGCTTTGTCTGTACACGCCGCATAGATAGCCTCGGCCATTTACTGCGTGATGGAAGAGAGTCCCGTTCTCTCATTTTTCTTCCTTTTAAAATATAGAGACACAGCTGCACTTCAGCACCTCAGGGGTTTCAAGCTCAAGTGTCATAAGCATGGCCCTTTTAACCCCCGGAGTGCAAACCTCACTTTAACAATTATCACGGCTATCCTCACCTCTCTTTCAGGATGGCTAAATCCCTATGCCCTAACCTAGAAGCGGGCTTGAGTTACAGTGTGTCACCCAAAGGACCTGTGGAGGTTTCCGAGGCAGGCCCGTGCAAGCTGCAACAGACAAGTCAGGTAGCACTTTCACACAGATTATATTATATTATATGACTTGGCTATGGGGTAGTTTTGTATTGGAAGAGGTAATGTTCCGTGATACACCAAAAGTAATGCGTATTAAAGCTTCCCCGCGAGAGTCCCAACCAAGCTAGTTCAAGCCCGTTAGCCAAGACGGCCTCAGTCATCCATCTCTCTCGTCCATTCCTGGCAGCAGCCGATCGGACATGTGCATCTCCCTCCGTCCCAGCGGTGTCTGCTTAAGTGACCTCTTTAGGTTTTCATTTCTGCATCCATCCGGCTGTGTTTTCCTGGTGTGTCCACAGACTGAGCAACCCTGCAGCTGCGTTCACGGGTGTGTGTGTTCTCCCCTCACCGGCTTTATCATCTCAATGGTAAGGAGGTTACGTGTACTTGCTCTATGAAACAAATGAGATTATTCATCGCCTGACATCTTTTTAGCTTTGCCAAGACTACCGGGAGGTCACACGTTATCGCCAAAACACAAGGATTATTTGGGCCAAGTTCACACATGTGGTATGAGGAGGGCAGTAGCTAATAAGTGCGGTTTTTCATGGCCGTCATCCATCCGTCACTGCATGCCTCTGGTTGTAAATAATGTGTATCTTAGGAAGAAGATATGAATACCAGAGGGTGGTGTAGTGCAGCCTCAATGACCCCGGAATAGTGTGAGGGCTTTTTCTCGAAGCTGTAATGTCAGAAGTCAACCTCCTGCAGGAAGCAAACATGTTGATCTAAAGCTGTCAGAGTTTATTGCTTTTCATTTGTTCTTGCCATATTCTCATTTTTCACGATATATCACGCCTTTACTGGAAGCTCTGCAATGCACATAAACACAGAGTATTTCAAATGTGTGCACAGGAGGGATTTTTCGACAAATCAGTAGATAGGTGTGTCTCAACTCGCCTAAAATCTCCCTCAAAAATAGATAAGCTTGATTTATATTGGCAGGCAGATCCTGCAGCCTGGTGCAGGTCTCCACTCGAACACCCTGGCTAAGGACTGTGTTTGTGTATAGTATGTGTGTGTGTGTGAGAGAGTGCATGCATACATATGTGCATGCATGTGTGATCATACGTGTGTGTGTCTTTTTGCGTGTGTGTGCACACATGCTACTCATCAAGTGATCCGTGAGCTGTAGTGAACTGAACTTACTGAACCTTCATGAACCTTGCTGATGTCTTATTACCCTACTGGCTATTGTTGTTTCAACTATTTTATTTTGATAGTATATGTATGCATACAATGCTGCATTTTATGTGTCTAACCAGAAGAAAGCAAATCTCCACGTGTAGATAAGAAATATGACACTAATCTAGATTTGACAATAGATTTGACTAATCTAGATCCACCCTAAAACATGTTGTTTGATAGTGTATTTTTCAAATTCCTACAGATAACTGGCCAAACGTAGACGTGATGTCACTTTGAGATATTTCCAGCGCAGCTACAATGAAGTTTAATCCTTATCATTGATCTAAAGCATCAGCGATAAACGTCAGGTTTTGGTGTCAGCCCCTCAGAATCATAGAGGAAGGGCTTCTTTCTAGGCAGACATTCAACAATCATACAGGGAGAAATCCATCATAGAAGAGGAGGGAGACCTATTTCTCCACTGACAGCAGCCAAGATAGACCAGAATGCAATGCCTCCTCTGGAGGTTGTCAAAAGGCATTCTGGGAAATGCAGAAAATCACTAACTGAAGTAGTCGAGGCAGGTTGAGGGAAAGTGAGTACAACAAAAAAGTAAATTACAACACTCCATCATAAAATAACTCCTGAATGTAGTGTAAAAAGTTCAGATAGAGGGAAAGCAAACAAGGTGGATGGATGAGATAGATCACATTTCATATTGCTTTCATGACACTGTTGGTGTGTATTTGACGCACAATCTGAGAGCACAGAAGTGGTTGGCTATCTCCGAAAACCACAACTCCCTGTAGCGTTGGAGCACTCCGATATTTTAAGTTCTATCTCCAAGCTGCTGCTTTTGGTTGCCAGGATTTACGTTACACAATCCCAACAGTCTGAAAGTACCTGACAGAGGCCCAAGCTGCTGTCTCGATTGGCTGATTGTAAGCAGTAATGTTCCTCGGGTTTGGAAGTGGCACGCTTGCCGAGTCGCAGTGTCTGCCTGGCCATCGTGGTACACTGAACTTCTAAAACCAAATACCCCCATAGCATTAGGCAATCCCCCTGTTTTGTTAGGTCTCCATGGGCCCGTACCCCGAGGCCGCTGCCATGTTTAACAGAATTCGATCTTGCAAGGCTCAAGGTTTTGCGATCGGAAGCCAAATATTCTCTGTATCGGTCGGCTAATTGTAGGTGATGGTGTTTCCTGTTGTGGGAAGGGACACGCTTGGCTGGATCTCGGCGCGGGGGTCATTGCGGTCACACCTAATGAAAAGCAGAATTAGATTCCTCGCTTGTCTGGAAACCGAGCGCATGGAGTCTTACAACAGAGAGTTGAGGGGAGGATGAGTGAGAAGAGGAATAGGACACGGCCAAGTCCTGGTCAGTGCAAATATTGGCGTAAAAAAGGACAGAAAAGGCGAGGCAACGATCCCTTTATTGTTTCAGCTGAGGATCCTCAGCCAGGCAGCCGTAGACAAAGGCTCTGCAGCGTGGCGCTAAGTGTCTACAATTATAGACTCCATATCGTAAAAGAGGTGACAACCGTATGTGTGGTTACACATGTCAGGGGAGATGAATACAGTGCAGCGTCCATCCTCTTGTCAGTTTTATGTCTCCGTGGCGATCGCAGGTATCATCGGTGACCTAGGAGGCAGTCAGTCGACGCCTGCTCTCGCTCCACAGCGGTTATACAGATGAGGTGCATCTGAACTGAAGTCATGGTGCAGCCAAAAAGGAGACGCCACGCTCCAAGGGAAAAAGTAAAACATCATTGCTCAAAAGTGCCAAATCTTTTTTTAACCACCATTGGAACGACACTTACACATTGTTAACAGTTTACATTGATATAACATTCAGCCAGCGCGGCCATCATTCAAAGTCCGCTTGACCCAGTGAACTGACGCTGTGACTGGCCAGATACTATACATTTATAACTCTGTCTCTCCTCACGCACCAGGGATTTATGGGGCAGAAACTCACAACACTAGAATAAATCTGAACCCCAGAAGCTGATAAAACGCTTGTTTAGCTCTTGGCATCGCGGCCGCAACCCGGAGAAGATTTAGACGCCGTTGGCTCACTGTCATTCTGTTCTCTCCCTCTGTAAAAGTCTATCGGAATCTCTCTTTCTTTCTTTCTTTCTTTCTTTCTTTCTTTCTTTCTTCCTCCCACTCCCCCGTTCTCTCCTTCCAGATTTTTCTCTGAGTTGTTAAGGTTTGAGCAGGGTTTGAGGAGCGGCACGGCTGGATCCCAGAACAACAGCAACAGTCACATGAATGCCCCAGCGTGAACTGGGCCGGCCCATGACCTGGAGAGGGACTGTAACTCAGATACAATGACCTCATGAAGCACAGGGGACCAGGCCTGTTCGCAAAGCAAAAACAAACCAAAAACAGTGCGGCACTAAGGCAGAAATTGGAAAAAACTATCTTATACGAATACAGTTTTAGATGCATGAGTTGGACGCACATCAGTTGCTGCTGCTTCCAGCTGTTGAAATTGTATCAACCTACCACATCTGGTATCAAAACTCAAACATGTCAGTCTTTATTAGATTGTTTAATGCCTGCACTGGCACTGGGCTGAATGAATGTGTCAGAACACACAAGGATACCGATGAATTATGAAGTTATAAACGGATATAGCGGAAAGTAAACCCACCTTAGCTAAATTTACCCACATTTTCAGATTGGACATAAACCTTTAGGACATACATACATAGTCTATATATTAGTGAGTAGTATCAAACAGATTTTATGTGAAGACACGAAGGAACGAAAACACAAATTAATGCTTTTAAAATATCATTGATTTGTGTTTGGTGGTTGTTTGACCAACTGGAAGTCCAAATGAACCCACCTTTTTATTTCCAGCTACCTGATTGGTTACAAATGTATGTTCTAATGCTTGTTTTCTAATTGTATAGAACGTGTAGAAGAGTATGTAAGTTATAGAGTATAGTCTACAGTATGGTTCAAGGATTCTCGCCCGATACTGGGAACAGTAACCCTTCTCCCACCAAGTGTCCGAACCATTGCCAAACTCGTCCATGCCTATGGGAGCATCTGTCGCAGTAGAGTTGTACTTACCTGTGCTCGGGGGCAGGTGTGTACGGTGTGGTGGGGATTCCGCTCGCACAGGTATGACGATGGAAAACCTGATAATTACTGTCATCTTTATCCCTGGTAAGTATATAGCTGTGGCTCTGTGGTTTTTGGATCTGAGGGTTGCTCCATCGGAGGAGCGAAGGGGGTGGTGGGGCTCGTCCAGGCGAGCAGGAATGGCTTTCAAGAGCTGCGCTTTCACCGTCAGGCTGCCGCGATACGGCAAGTTTATAAGCCTTTAACCAATGTAATTTTAGCTTTAATGAGCACTTGAGGAGAGAGGTATGTCGAAAATTGGTACTCTGCGCCAATAAAACATTAAAACGAAGCTCCTGGCAAACCTTATCTTTCAAAGTCTCCGTCACTGCACCACTTGGAGGCTTTTCAAGGGTAATTCCTTCGCTGTGGTTGCTGAAAATATACAGAAATATACCGTGGGTGGCAGTGCTGATTGTCCTGTAACTGAGCATTCACACCCCATTGCAAAACACCCAGAGAGCATGATATTAAGGTGAAAGATGATCTAATTCTGTCTGTAAATTGAGACAGAAACTCATTTCTTTCTACACAGTGTGAGCTATACAGAAGTATGCTAGTCAAATAAACCCCAAAAGAGTCTGTTCAGCCATGAATGTAATTCATTTTGTCACCTTCTGTTTTGGGAATATATGGGGTGTCATGACAATAAAGCACCACTGAACTGAAAAAAAATGAATTGAGAGACAGAGAAGGGAAGACCAGTGTTGATTGTGATAGAAAGTGGGAGACTGAACAGGTTTATCAGAGCTGCAGAGCCAAGTGACAGTGTTCCAATCTTTGAAGTGAATTGCGTCATGTTGCTGTCGGGTGAAAACCTTGCATCTCCAAAATGTCGACCTTTCAGGAAGTCAGAAAAACAGCCTCGTTTGTAGCTTGGTGACAAGGCATTTTTGAGTTTCTGCAATCGGTTTTGAAAGGGCTTCATAACAAATGAAAGTCAAAATTTGAGGTTTTCATATGACAAAAGCGTTAAGTAGTAGTATACTGTGCTTGTGGCCTCCGTCAGCATCAGTTGCATCGGTGTTTTCACCATCTGGGGAAAATCACCCCAGACCCCCCGATGACCTCTCCCGGCGGTTCGGTTAAACATCCTGTCTACAAATGAAGGGCAGAGATGGTGTCCAAACTGAGCCGGGGCCATGTTACAAGCCAGTCCTCAGAGGTTTGGGTCATCCAGACAGGAAATGAAAGGGAAAATGGTTGTAAAACGGTTTCTGCTCATGACTCATCGGTGCACAGCAGCCTGGAGCTTGTCCCTGAGCTTGTTCTGGCCCTGGACGTTTCTCTGGTGCCATCTCTTGTACCCATGCATGCCAGGGAGAGAAGCCTCTGAGTGTTGACCCAGTGCGTGTGCAAGTATTTGACTCTGTCTTCAATATGGTTTGGATTTGTTTGCGTTTGTATGTGTAAATGTGATCTCATGTGTTTTCATGTGCGCACATGTGTTTATGTGCGTGCATATTAAGACTGAGACCAATGTGGGTTTTTGAAGCCTGACACCAATACAAATATTTTGGGACTGAAGCTGCCGATAGCTGATATTCGGTATCTTTGAATTTGACCATTTTGATGCCAAAAAAAAACAAAAAAAACAAGGATTCAGTGTTTCCCAAAGAATTTTATTCTTTCCAGGTGGAAAAGCCTTTCAAAACAGCGTTTAGATTTAGCATCTCCTTAAAGGGAAAAATCCACTCTAAAACACTCTAACACTGTTAAATAAAACGGCTATTGGCGCTGCACCTTGCATTCCTGGATCCATTTTGTTATTTGGTGGTGTATTTTTCTTTTTCTTACACTGATAACCGGCCAAATGGAATTTAATCTGGGAAAAAATGTATCTAAAACATCAATGGTAAAGGTTTTGGTGTCAGACGCTCAGAATCAAAGAGCAAGGGCTTCTTTCTAGACCGACGTTCAACAAGCATACAGGGAGAAATCCATCTTAGAAGAGGCCAACACCAATTTCTCCTCCCACCATAACCTCAGTAGACCAGCATACCACAAGATACCACAAGTTTTGAGTAAGGGGGGGGCGACAAAACTCTTGCTCTTTTCCCATTACTATCGCTATCACCTACAACTCAATGCAACAAATGCAGACACATTCTCCGGGGGTTGCCGAAAGACATTCTGGGAAAAGTAGGACTGAAGTAAGTGAAGTAGAAGTAGATAAGGCAGGTTGAGGGGAAAGTGGGTACACCAAAAAAAGACTTTGTCACAAAATAACTGCCGGAATGCTTTCAACAGATCACAGTTTGATGATATATAACAGTGTTTTCCTTTGAGGCAGGTTGCATCATATCTGCGGTGGACAACAATTACTGGCTGATCTCGTATTTTTAATAAAAGGCCAATATAAGCAAACGGATATATCGCTCAAACCGTGGCATCTAAGAGTGAGTGTGCATACAATATGTGTGTATTCCTAAGGGTGACCAAGCTTATAGCAACATTCCTCAGTCAATCATTTGATGCAAGCATGGCAACAGGTGGGTACTTTGCACCGGAGATGCTAACTGAACTCAGAGAAGATGCGTGCTGGATATTGGACCAAGTGATGCTCCGATGGTGCAATATGCTGGCGGATGTGTTGGCGCTGGGCCTGCCTGGGGTTTTGTGTTTGTTTTTTTTTATTTGGGAAAACCTCCAGCTGGTCCAGTGTGTGGAATTACACCCCAGGATCCAAGCGGGGCAGGCTCACAGAAAAGAAAACAGCTGTCAGACAATGAATTACTGTTCTGTGACCAGACAAGTGCCTTTCTGAGGAGGGGATGAGGAAGCTGGGAGGGCGTCAAGAATCACACACACACACACACTCACGTGCACATGTATTGTAGGCACGCTCACTTATGCATGAACACACACATACAAACACAAAAAAAAAAGAGTTAAACTTGTGAACAATATTCACTATCTGGAATAAAGACAGAATGATATTTCATACTTTCACCTCACAGAGTAAAATAGCTCATGTCAACATGAACTCCATAACCCCCTATCGTGTCTAAACGTCCAATGGCAGCATTCAGTGCTATAGTAAGATACTCCTGAGGGGCGGGGGGAAAAAAAGATCTCAGACTTTCCAAAAACGTTTCTTTTTCTAGCGAGGGCTCTGGAAGGTCTGTACGTCTCAGCAGTGTGGCGTTGCAGTGCAAACACAGCACATCCTCAGACTGACCCCTGTGAACCGAGCCGGCTGGGTCTACTCCAAACTCTCCCCAAAGTGAACTGAGCCTGTAGAGCTCAATGCTGTCTCAGTCTCACACATGACTGTCAGAGGCCAAGACCCCAAAGCACAGAAAAGCCTCTCAGAGCAGCTCAGTTGGAGGCCCGTGTGTGTGTGTGTGTGTGTGTGTGTGTGTGTGTGTGCGTGTGGATGTTTGGTACACTGATGTATGGGTTTGCAGTTATATCGGGCCGATATTGGGCTTTTATTAAAAATCTGATACGATACTGATACTGATACTGATAATCTGACACTGAATACTTGGATTTTTTTTTCAAATTGCAATGAAGTTGATTAAAGATATTGAATATCGGGATAAAATATCGGCAGTTTCAATCCAAAAATATTGTTATTTGCCTTCCAAAACCAATATCAGATGAACCTTATTATGAATTTGTGTGTGTGTGTTTGGGAGGATTCAAAGAAAGAGGCCTTGTAATATTACACCTGTAAACAAACATCTGTTGGTGATTGCATATTTATGACTTTGTGTCTAG
>CABFOQ010002033.1:43012-57658 GCA_900660455.1 Gephyroberyx darwinii | reverse complement strand
GTGAGAGGAGGGGACGTGAAGTGATGAGATACTTCTCGCGTATTAATCTGTGTTTCACTCGAGAGGTGTCACCCTACATTCGAGCACCTCGCGGACTTTCGGCTCTGATTCCTCACCCATTCATGTCTCCACTAATATTCCTATGAGACCAAAGAAAGTGAAACATGACATCATCCCAGACCCTTGTCACTGCTAACTGCAAGTGATGTAGGTATTGTTTACCAACTATAGCAGGCGGCGCAATCTTTTCCTCATTGATTAGCTTATTAACCTTTCCTAGTTATTGACCATGCGTCAGCCCCGGTGAAACCTGAGTCAAGGTGGGGGGGGGGTATACTGAACCGGCATCTACAAAAAAGGGTGCATTCCACTTGACATCCACCCAGCCTAGATGTCAGCATTCCTTCACGGGGCTCCCGAAGGCCCCGCGATGCAATTCTCTTGTCCAGTTTGAGATATATTTCATTGGACGCGTGTGCTGTAGTTGTTTCCCACATGGGGTTAACTTTCTATTAGGCCAGTACTCAATAGCTCCCCTATTTCCCCCGCAAGCACCCTGAAGACCGCTTCCCCAACGTTCCACCTATTCCCCATTATATTCCAACCACCGTAGGGAAACATCTGCTCCTTTCTTGTACATTCCCCCGGTATTAAAAGCGTCTATGCAACCTCTGTCGGATCAAGCAGTGTGGTGGAGGAACCCGGTTCTTCTCTGTGAAAAGGAACGGATTCTCTTTCAAATGCAAATTCTCCATTGTGCTCTCAGTCACATGGATCAAATGGGACTTTGCCTCTCATCCTCACCTGAGCATGTGAGGAATCTTTCTCTCACTCCTCCATAATTTTCCATAATGTGTTTAATTTGAATGGAATTTGCTGAAATTACTGATCTAAAGAATCAAATCGGGTTTTTTGTTGCTTGCCTGTTTACTCCAAAGGATGAGAGCCTCCTGAGTAGGCTGAGGAAGAAAAGCGAGCTCAAGCTAGCGTACGGTATGTAGATAAATGCACACCTTGTGTGATATACAGCAGCAGTGCACAAAGCACCATATTGTGCAAACCTGAGATGCTCGCTGGCTTTTTTTAATGAAGCACTATTCATGTTTTAGGACTCAACTGGATTTTTTTTTACATTTCTTTAAATAGCATTTCTTATTTGTGTCACCACATGATACATTTATACCTCCAAAATGTTATCTATTACTTCTATTACTTCTTTTAACACCTGTGCTGGCTGTGAGGCAGGGAGTGAGTGAGTCTTTGTCATCTGGCCGTACGCTACTGGCTCATCTATCAGAGGGCCGGCCAGGGCCCCTAGCGCGGCTAACAGACTACTCTAACAAAGACTTCTCTAATTAATCACAGAGAGACACATTCCTACGGGGACACAATGAGGCAATTTATAGTCCACACCATCTATTACTACCAGCCATGACAGCACACCTGCCCTAACGCTAGACAACACCCACCATGCACACTTGTACTTTTACATGAACAGCATACTCTAGATACCCAGGAAGCACATCCTTTCCTGAATCCCTTTAAATGTAATAATAATGTTATACCAACTCCAAAAAACAAACAAAGACAGAACAAAAAAACAGAGGTTTGAATCCGGCTCCTCTGGTTGAAGGACGTTCTCCTCTTGTCGCGCGTCAAGTCTGGGAAGGCAAGTGTCGTCGAATCCTAATGATGATGTTGACAATGATAATGATAAGAGTGACTCTTCTAAGTAGAGGGGAAATGATGGATGACAAGAAATGCTTTATTTTTTTCAATACTCCAGTACAAGCAGCAGACTGTGCCTGCAGCTGCTGGTTGATCTATATGCAGTTAGTGATTAGATGAATGGGCTAAACAATTAGACTGAGCTCATTAAACAAGTGGCCGGCCAACCCATCCTGATGATTATTTATCTGTGGCTACTAAATGATGCTGTCTCTTCTGTTAAAGTCTGTTCAGATGTTTTTCCAGCTTGCATGCGCTACCAATAATACATTTTCTTCCATTCTATTAATCTTCTCTTCCTGTTTACAGCATTAAAACAATATATTTTTCTACTGTGTGTTCACTCAGATCTAAACAGCCACAGCTACATCAGGGAGGCCTGGTCGCCAACGGCAACGGGAGCTGACCAGTATCCCGCGCGCCCCCGTCCTAGTGACCCACAACTGGACCTCAGTGTGCTGGTTTCCTTGGAGACGGACAGCGGAGATGAGGGCAGGGAGGAGAACATTGTGTACCTCTGAAGGTGGAAAAGTACCTCAGACTCTGAACCCCAGCGCAGCACTCGGAGAGGGGAAACGGTTGTGAAGGACCCTGCAGGGTGGATTTAGAAAGCATTCCTCAGTTTAAACTCTTTTGCAATCTTGTATTTTTTTTTTATATTTGAAAGATTATTTTCGTGGCATTACTGGAGGGATGGAGAAAAAGAAAGAGAGAGAGAGAGAGAGAGAGATGTGGTCACAGGTTGATTTGGACTCAACCTCACAGCGTCAAAAGTACTATATGTCATGCACCTTATTTTGAGGCACCACAGGATGTCCAATGTCTCTTTTATTTCGCTGTGTATTTGTGTATTTGTGTGTGTAGAGTGTATCGAGTGCCTGTTGTGCCTCTGCCTCTCTGTGCCTCTTTGTGTCCACCCTTTCACTGCCTCCCTTTCTCTCTCTCTCTCTCACCCCACATTTGTCGTCTCTCGAGCTTTATATTTATTAAATTCACCACAGAGGGAGGAAGAGTGGACCGAGGTATCACTGAAACATCAGGCTGCATCTCTCCATCAGGCGATTGTCTGGCCAGGGAATAAACTGCCGCTATGTCATTTATCAGACAAGCTCTGTTTATTTACAAGGCGAGCGTGACGTGAAGCAAAGCACATTAGTAATGAAGGATGAGGTGAGACAGAGCAGCCAGGAGGGATTCGGTTTCAGGCTCTCTGCCTATCATTTGATTTGATTTTTGTAGCGAGGAAAGTGGAGACGTTGTGGATTTGACAAGGATGCTGCAGCTGGAAACGTCATAGTGGTCAGACCAAAACCTTGGAGAAAAAAAACAACATCTTCAGAGCGCAACGATCCTCCATGTAATAGGAACTAGAGTGGTGCAGGAATGAGTCCTAAACCCCGGAAGGGAGTTAGCATTTTTCCACTTCCGGTTCCCTCGTCTCAAAGTCTATGGGTTTTTTGAATTGGTTTTTGGTTAGATGCCTGAAATAAGGACTGTGGTTAACCCAAGCTTAAGAGGTTTTGACGTTTTGTTCTACAAGATAAAATACGTCAGTAAATACCCCACTCGTGAATTTTGAAACTTTTACGTGTCTTAAAAAAGGCGGTTGCTAACAAGTGGCTAAATGAGACTACAGAGTCGGGCACATTACAACTATTAACACATTAACTCATCTACTCACTAGTCCGCCTTCACAGCCTCTAGTTGTGTTTATACTTGCGCTCTTCCAAACTATTCTAACTCAAACTTTCCAACTTGTAGATTTATCAATTTATAGTATTTTTAGTGGTGGTGACGTAGAAGTCATGCGACCGTGGTGTAGTTCGTTTATAGCCTAACATTAGCTTTTTACTTATGGCGATTGCATTTATGCTTCAAAAATCATAAAAGTGGTAATTTGTTAAGATTATGTTGAACAAATGTGTAAGAATCATAAACTTTTGTTTGCCACAGAGCTTATTTTCTACAATAATCCAAAATCCAATGCAAAAATCCCATTGGCTTTTTGTCGAGGGAATCAGGGTGATGCTAACTACCGGGATGGCCTACAAAAATACGTCATCCCTGCACCACTCTATTGTGTGGAATAACAATTTCAATTTTCAAAACCAAATACAACGGGTTTGTTTTTAGATGTCATTACCTTTTGATGCAACATATTTACAGTAATTCCCACACAGTTCAAAGTACATTTTGTTTTTCATTTTCATTTGTGTCCAGTCATTCTAGGCCATTCCCATATATACAGTATTCCCTCGGTATATTGTACAAGCTATAAAGGGTAAAAGGTAATTCTTCTGAAATGATCCTTGCAAGCACTGCAACAATATGAAGTGGCCTTATTGATGCTGTTGTGCTTAACACTAAAATATTACACTTGAATACTCATGTAGTGCTTTTATATATTATCTCTAAGGGCATTTGTCTGTGTAAAGAGGTCCTTATGCCAATGCTTTAGTTTTTACAGACACCATGACAGGTGAATGATAGTGAACATTGTTAGAGCAACATTGGTTTCTGTACTGTTGCGATTGTATTTCCCAATGAGACGTCAAAGCAGCGGCGTGATTTTGGTGTCAGCATGTGATTTTAGAACCATGTGTATATTTCCACGCCTTTTATTTATTGCAAAAAAAAGAGTTTTGTTTTACAGTGATTTGCGAAGGGTTGTGTTGTAAATAGAACAACTGGATGTGTATAAATAGACAAACAACTGTATTTTCTTGTTGTGTGTTCATGTGTTACGCACTCAGACGTGACCGTAACGATGAGAGGACTTTTATTGAACTTGTAACATTGCTTTGTGTTTCTTCTTGCAATTAGAAAGGGGTGGCTAGAAGGGTGTCAACACAATAAAGCTACAAATCGTTTCAAATATGAACACAATGTTCACGCTGAGTACAAATATGACGTCAATTTCAAATTAGTGGTCTGAAATGTGGTGGACATGCATCTAGGACGGCGTAAGCAATTGAATACATGAGCTGGTGTTCAGTTTGACGTGACAGGTGCTAGACTAGTCAATGATTTTCTGTTTGACTGATGATGACACCTTCAAATTGCATCAACACTACAGCATGGATGACATGTATCTTCATTAAGGCAATTAACAGTATGTCAGACTGATGACCATGCATTGTTTGAAAATTTCTCACTGAATTTTATACAGGTTTATAAAGGTTTATGGGTATAAAATGGGTAAGTATATGTTTATCTTTCAAATCAAAATTGGAAACCACCAGAATTTTCCCCGACAGCAGTGACACGCTGGGTCACCTGTCTTTGTTCTGCTCCTCCTTTCTCACTCCTATCCCTCCCTCCTCATCTCTCCGGTGTGGTCTGACCTTGCTGGGCTTGTCAAGTCCTCTGTTTGATCTCCTTTGTACTTCTGCTGGCCCTTTAATCTTTCCTATATGCTGATTTCCCCAAAGTAAGCCTCTGGTGGCACACCTTGCCTGATTGGATTTGAAACACTGTGTACACTCTGTGCGCGGTGGCCATGATATTGTGCACCGGTGTGTTGGAGAGAGAAGAGAAAACAAGTCGCATGTAATCAAAATGTTCCTCTGTTTCTTCTGTGTGACTCCACAGCTTTCAAACTTGGCTTCTGGTTTCTAAGGGAAAGCGCCTGCCAAAGGCACTGAAATGGGACGAGCATCAACAGATGTTTGACGAGGGAATGTTTGTGTGTGTATGAGATAGAGAGAGAGAGCAAAAACATTTTGTTTTTACCTTTTAGTTGACATTTCTTATTCAAGAATATATTATTTAGAACTGCATACACATCAAAATGTTCAGCTCTTTGAGAAATGCTCGTCTGGAAACTGAAATATATCTGAATATCTTCACACCATTTGGTAAGGTTTTCTCAAATTGTTGTCACACCACATATTTCATTCAAATATTAACGCTCCTAATATACAGTGTGAATTGTTTTGGTCTTTTAACAACTACCACCAGATACTGACTAAATTAATAAGGTCCTCTATGTGTTATTGTCGCTGCTGCTAGTGCTTTTACTTTGAAACTTCCATTGAAAATTAATTAAATCATTTTGTAAATGATTGAGAAATATAATTTAACAAAAACTTTGTATTCTTTTTTTTGAAGTAAATATAAATGATGAAACAAAATAGTTGGTAGTGGACTCAGACGTTTGGCCCGCGCTGTACCTGTGTGTGTGTCGCGTGACAGCCGGCTCGCTCCCGGTACGACGTGGATGCCAGAGGGCCATCTGGGTATTCCCGCGGTCCAGCTAACTCACTGGCAAAGCCGGCAGTCTGTCTCTGATGCCTGAAAGCATTACGGAGTTATTAATTCTGACCATTTGGGAGTCTGGTGACAGTGGAGCCACACATATAAACATCAACACTGCTAGCTGCTAGCATCATCAGGCTAACAAATGTACAAAACACATGTCTATATGTGGGTTATTTAATTATAAACTTTACTGGTGGGATTTACGAGTGTGTGTCCTCCTTGACATCATAGCCGTCTCGTGTTTGTTTTACTGATTGCAGTGGCATGATTACAGTACGTCAGTATGAGGTACCGTGCACCTCATAGTTTCCAGTTGGTATTATAACTAAATACTTAATGGCTCTTTAGTGCTTCAGTCCGTCTGCTTTGCCCTCCATAGATCAAATGACCAAGACGTTCTTTCCTAATTAAGCAGTAAAGACACCCCAAGATGTGGCCTCTCTCTCTCTCGGTCTTCCCTAGTTGTTGTTTTAATGACCCCTGTGGAAGGTTACCCATACACCGAAGGAAAAACCGATAAAGGGAAAATAATATTACCGCTGAGTCATCTGCCAGGGAGGAGCACCAGCGTTGCTACAGCCCTTCCCAGGGGGAACCGTAATGATTTCTGTGGGCGTACGGAATAAACCTGCCCGGCCCAAATATAAATAACAGCCATTAAAGCATATCCCAGTGAGGAGTGTTTTTATGAGAAACCTGAACAATATACAGCATATATATACAAGTTATTGGATTTCTTTTAAGTTGAAATACGGTGACAGGTGAGACATTGTTTGTCATAAAGGCAATGAGAAGGGAAAATCTGTGCTCGCCATCACAACTGTAATATAGTTCATTATTTTTTATTTTCTTTTGCCATGTGTTGTTTTTCTTTGTGGTGTTAATATGTCTTGAGGTTGCTGGAATGAGAAAATGTCTGACTGGTAATGTAGCCTACATAAAGGTCAGGAAATAGATGCCCATAGATGCCTCTCTGCTCCAGTGTATGCAGTAGTTAACCCAGAGGCCCACATAACCTTCAGATGTAATGGTCCTATAGATAAAATAAACTGACTTCACTTTTCTCTATTACTTTTTATCACTTTTCTACTTTTAGTTTGAGAAGTATTTCAGTGTAAAATCTGCTTTCTAGTATCGGTGAGGTTTTAACGCGAGAGTTTGCACCCTTCGCAAAGAATGTAATATTATTTTTGCCAACAGTGACACATTTGAAGTGACGTGTCCTCTGATCTGTATGTCTGACATTACCGTTTGACCCTGGCTTTAATTGCTCTCACTCATCATGTCCCTTTCAAGGCGCACACATCTCCGTGTCACGGCCAAGAGCAATGCTATTTACCCCAAAATAACTGCTAATTATACACACATTAGACAGCTTAGATGTCACAAAAGCGCAGAGGCCTCAGATCAGTGGTATGTCGGGCCAGATATCTGTTATAGGCTCATGCAGGAGAACAACATTGCTCGGTGTAAGAGGACATCTCCTGTGTTTTCAGGTAAGAGGGCCCCTCGGTGTGATGTGGACGTGGCAGACAGGGTGATTGATGTGGGAGCTGTCAGCGCAGAAAAAGTTGAAAGAAGGTAACATGATATGGCACATGGGTTGATGTCATACGTACAGTACAGTGCAAAAGTCTTAAGGCACATGTAAAAAAAAATCTGTAAAGCAAAAATAATGAAATGAAAAGTTTCTAAATATCAAAAAAGAGAGCAGTAATGTAAACCACTAATGCGGAAAACAAAAAAATAAACATCTAAGGCCAAATTCATATTTTTAAAAAATCTAGGGTGCCTAAGCCATTTGCACAGTACTGTATGTGATGTGCACACACACAGTTGCCCAAAACAAGAGCACCAGCACACATTGTCACTCACTGTGACAGACTCATCTCCACAAAACAATACTGAGCAAAATAATTCCCCCTTTTTGCTCCGGGTGAATTCAAGAAGTGTTTTTAAATCATCTCATTGGTTAAGATGTCAAAAGGGATTGAGACCATTGACTTCAGGTGGCTTTTAAACACCGAAGACCACCGGAGGGTGAGCATGAATCTATACAAAAGTGATACACCCACACGAATGCCCCGTTTCTGCCTCCCCTCCATTCCTTACTGTACTTCCATCTTCCTCTCCCTTTCGCCCCTGCACAGTATATACACTCTAGTTTTCAGGCACTCCCTCTCTCTGATCCTCCGAGGCCTCATCATGGCAGTCAATAAGGCTATATGCATGCATGGCTGGCACAGATGTACAGTGTACAGGCAAGGGCTTAAAGATAATTGCCAAACTGATTCCTTGGGTGGGCACTTGGCACTTGAATGCGTCTTTTCCATGCACAGCCATTTGGTGGTGCAGTTAAACATTGCTCAAAAGTGTTCGAGGTTTGAGGTTGTGTTTTTAAGTCCCATGGAATTAATTTCAAGCTTCAAAGGTTCAAGGTTCAAAAGGTTTATTTGTCACATACACAGTTATAACAGGACAAAAGTGCAGTGAAATGTGTGGTGGCATACTCTGAAACACTGATAGAGATAGAAAAGGAGACTAAACTGTCTTCTGTCTTCCGCAGTCTGAACAGTCCAGTGTTGGGAAGGGTAGTGTCCTTAATGATCCCCAATTTGAGTAACTGAGAGAGAACATTCACGCGTACGGCATCTGTTTCGCGTCACCTGTTAGAGGGTGTGTTGTTACCCGCGAATGGAGTATCTGTTGTCATGACACGCCGTTTCTGAAGAACTGCGCTCACCGCCTGCCGTCCCGTCAGCAGTGTTTCTGTCATCAACGCTATGTGTGCCAACAATATCACCGCAGCAATGCGTGTGTGTGTGTGTGTGTGTGTCTGCTGTGTGTTGCTGAAGGGTAGATATAGGAAGTACAGATGGGAAATTTGTAGTCATTCACAAATATGCTCCATCAGTCCACCTTAAGTTGAAGGGACTTCATGAAAGAATGAAAGACTGGATGTAATAACTAATAACAACACCACAACAAAGAGAGAACAGGATATGAGAGAGCGGGATATGAGAGAGAGAGAGAGAGAAAATGTGTATCTAACAGCGATTTGGCACAGCTTTCTTGCAAGCCTTTTCTGATTAGCGCCGCGGCGGCTTCGCAGTCGATCGGTCTTCCAGGCCATACTGATGCATGCCGTACCTGTCAGCACATGAGGGCTGTGTGACATGCAGGCGATGGGTGTTCGTGAGAGAGGGGTGTGGGGGCGCCGTTCACTGCGATCCTGCACCGTGACAGAGGGGTTAACCTCGACAATAGACTCACTCATCAGTTCAACCCACCCACCTGCCTCTCAATAGGACCCTCATTTTGTAGCTTTGTCCCTTTAAATTACAGAGGGCTGCGGTGCGAGCATGGGTTTGTGTGAGAGAGAGAGGCACAGTACGATCTGTTGGGAAATAGAGAGGCAGGGTGTTCTTGTTAGCGTGTACCTGTGTGTACATGCTTTTGATCAGGTTAAATAATGTGTGTGTGTGTGAGTTCCAGCTATACTTCAAGATTCTCAGTTCCTTCTTGTCCAGGTGTATGTCAAGCATGCATTATGGTTTCACCTGCCTCTAAAAGAGTGTCCTTGTCCATTCCCTGGAGCGTGACCCCGTCAGTTTCACTCCTGCACTATGCTTTCCTGTGACGCAGTCCTTCCCAACATCTCAGTCAGCCCTCCTAGACGAACACAGTCTTTAACATAGGTGAAAACAAGGTCAGTCCACGCCTCCGCACATCCGCTTGTGCATAAAGAGGAACTGACAATTACAGCTTCCAGGGGTCATTTGCTGGTTGTCACAGCGCAGCAGCCCAGCCTGTGCCTTGTGATTAGTGGAGAAGACTGATCTATACGCCGGCTATTGAGACCATGGCTTAAATGGGTCACCATGCATATCCATTGACCCACTTGTCGGAGGCAGAAACAGGTCCTCTGATTGACACTGCTGAGAGTAGACAGGAGATGGCAGTCAGCATCACAGAGATGTGGATGTCATATGTATGTCTTTATTATCAGTATATGATTGTATTGTATATAACGTGTATCCAAAAGCGTATCATATCACACAACCTACAACACAGTTAACAGTTAGACCATGGTCACAAAGGAGGCTTTTTTCAGTTATTTTCAACGGTTTGGTCACGGCTGGTGCACATCTTCTTCAACCTATGGGCCAATCCCTAACTTTCTCTTGTCCATTTTAATTTTCAACAATGTTATCCCTCTTTATTACTTCAGGTATAGCAGCAAAAGCTAAATAGGTAGTTCACAAGTTGATGTCAAACTTTGTGTTGCATAGCAACAAAAATGATGTTGCACTCTTTGTGCCTATTGAGCTCTTGCTCTGTTACCAGCAATTTGAACATGAAGAAAAACATCAGATCATCTCTCTCTCTCTTTCTCTCTCTCTTTGTTTCTTTTGGAATAGAAGCGAGCTGTACCTTATGTGTTATTGAGCGCATGGCCTTGAAGACTGATGAATGATGACTACCTTTTACAGTATGTGTGGGTTACACTCAGTCACACGGAAATAAACACCATCTGCTCTGACAGAAAAACAGCCAACAATTAAAGAAACTAGTAGCAAAAACACCTACAGTGAAAGTCCCATTTGGAACGATTCTCTGGGACGACTGTCAGATAGTACTATAGTGTTGTTCTTCAGCACGTGTGTCTGTAGTGGCCTTGCCTGAGAATAATGTATCACAGTCAAAGTAGACCCATGTGGGTATGAAAAGTGAACAAAGGGAGACTTTAGATATTTAGATAACGTGTGTGTGTTCAAGCTGACTGATGACTGATTTTGGGCATCTCCTCTAAGGATCCTATAAATGGTTTTACTTGTTTCCCTGCCTTTGATGGAGCTTTCTGGCCTGGGACCAGAGGGGAAAAAACAATGATAATCTATCATCTAATTTAAAACTCATTCAGATTATATGCCCTGGTCATCATATGGTCACAGTTTCACAATAGAGCTTGTCAGACCCGTAGTACAGCATCCTCAAAGGTTGTCACGTGCAATTGAATGAATACAGTTCAGCTACAGTTCAGCCTCAGGATGATCTGCGAAGGGGTCGTTGGGTTATGCTAGTTATGTTTCATAGGCCACGGTTGGTGTTATGGTGAAACGATACCCATACGGCCTGATATTGATGCCCCATGTTTTCAGTCTTTTGATGTCTTTGATGTGTTTTCTCCTCCAGATGAAACTGCTGCTCTCAGCTTCCCTTGCCACCTCAACTCAAGAAGCTCTGCCCTGTAGACACACACACACACACACACACACACACACACCGACAAACGCACGCACATACACAGTTATATTCATAACTCCAGCAGTCAGGGCAGGAGTTAAAAGGATTTGGCTTCATTAAAAGATTTGAGCAGGATCTAGAGGAAGAGGGATCACATTGTATTTGATTGCCTGGGGGGAGGGGGGTGGCACTTCAGTCACCAAACAACCGCTTTAAAGTCACAGCCTGTTTTGGTATCCGTTTTGCCTTCGTCTTGATTGAACTGTAGAGGACGGTTGTTTGTTGTGCACACTTGTTATTTCTGATTGATGTTGGTGTGTTGCACTGCGAGGCACTAATCAGATGTTAATTCTCAATAGGTTTTACCTAATGAAGAAGTAATTCATTCCTTTCATTAACATTGGAACAGGTATTATGTTTTGTTTTTTTCTGTTTTCAAATTTGTTCACCATTTCACAAAATGAAAACCATCAAAAACAAAGAAATTCTATGCATTTATACTTTATTCAGCCAAAGGGACCAGGTTGTTCAGATTAATCAGAATCAGAATCAGAATCAGAATCAGAATCAGAATCAGAATCAGAATCAGAATCAGTTCTATTTGTGCAGAAATGTTTTACTTATTTGCTCTTTTTAGGGGTAAATAGGATCATGACTATACTAGTGTTAGTCAGCTATAGAGATCAAGAGAAAGAGAAAGACTGCATTGATTTTTTGTAATATTGATATTCTGTATACATGTATTTTATCCTGGCTGGCGATAAATAACATAATCCATAAGTCACTTATCATTCTATTACAGGTCATTTTTCACACACTGAGTAATCCTTTTCAAATTACATATTTATCTCGATCAACAGCATTTCTCATTACTTCTTCCAGTGGATTTCATATTGTTAGTGCAAACGCTTATGAATGTGGTAAAGGTGAAAGTAGAGTCATACAGAAAAGTACAAATCATACTGAAAGTTTGGATTTTAGTTTGGTGAGTTTGGTTTTATATCAGTTTGAAACACACACACATACACACAATGTTCCATTTCCATTCGCAAGGCCAACTTTATACACGCCTACTCAGCAGTTTGATTGAAATCTTACTCTTTAATCAAAACAAAATGTTGCCTGAGTAATAATGATGTGAATCAGATACTGGAAGTGCAAATACTCTCCTGCAACATAGTGAGAAAAGGACAGAGAGAGAGAGAGAGAGAAGGGGAGAAAGAAAGTGAACGGGAGACAAAGCGGAATTTACAATGGCTTACTTTGTTTCTCAACAAGTGGGATGCCAAAATAAAAGTTTGGCCAAAGTGTTTGGCTACAGAAGCAGATGAAAGGCTAACAGGATCTGAAGCATACTTGATAATTGTGCCTCTCAGGGAAATTAGCCATTGGTTGTTAGCAGCATTTTCAAAAAACAAGGACAAAGCAAGCAATCGCCATCTGCCAGCAAGTTGATGATGTTGGAGTACAGAAACGTTTCCTGGTCAGATTTTTTGCGGGGCCTTGTCACTTTAGAAATGTTAGCAGTGTTTCCTGGCTGTATTTTCAAATTAAAACTCAATTCCAATAATGGGTAGCTAAATGAAGACCGCTGTGAGGTGGTATAATATTCAAGATGTTGATTTTAAGATTGCATTGTAAAAATGATCTTATTTTCATTCCCCTCCATCATATTCCATAATGACATGCCTGCACAGATCGCTTCATCTCTTGAACAAATAGAAACGCGTTCATTTGGTTTCCATGCCAGATCCTACAACAGTTACCTACACCTACCTACCTACACTATGCAACTTTGCACGTCAGGGCTCCAAATGGCAGCAAGATGTAACTGTAACATACCTGACACCTGAATTTGATTAAAAAATAAATAAATAGGGCGAATCTACAGGGTCTCTGTTAGGGGGATGGGACGCTCTTCTGTATTTGCAGCCCTGCTTTGTGATTTAGGCTGATGAGACAGGTTTTACACAACAATCTTGCCTAGTCCGGGTTGAAGGGGGGGGGGGCAAATTTCAGTCCATTTCTGGGTGGTTTGCTCCATTGTCAATGGTCTGTGATCTCTCTAAGAAAGGTGTGAATGCTCTGCTGCCTCCACATACACGTGTAAAGGACGATAGTGACCACCCCCTTAAACACACACGTGCACACACGCTCTGACACACGATACGCCACTAACCCACGGAATTTACTGACGGGGTGAAGTATAAATTCAGACACAATGCAGCAATTACCAAACCAGCACGACCCCAGTCACAGGGGCCTAATCAGGGTTAGAGCAGCGCAAGAGCCCTCCTAAAGGACTCGCTTTACGCCTAGAGATGTATCACAGAGGTGAAAGGGTTTGCAATTCACTCTCCAACCGTTTAAAAAGGTACACGCTAATCGTTTCCACTATCTAAATCCCTTATCTTTTGTCGTATGAGTGAGGAATTTTGCTGAATTTTATAGGCAGTGAGCTAAGAGTGTTAAGTGCGTTTACCACGAAAAAGGCCTGAATTGCTCCCACACAATGGAAATCTACCCAGCATGACTCATGTATACGCCTAAACTTAGTGACATTTAACGAGGGAAAACCATTTAACACTCTCTGGATCCCTTAAATACCATGAACACACTTTGATGTACAGATTGCAGGCTGTTAAAGTTTCCTCATATGAGGATTCCCATTTAATAACCAGTGGACTTGGATGATGGAGTTGCTCCGTTCATTTTATGGTGTGGCTGTTTGGGGCTTTTCTTTTTTTTTTTTAAAACACAAAAGGATATACTAGGATGAATACATGTGTGTGACAGAGCCATGAATCTTCCAGGCATAAGTGGAGGCTTACTCATATTTCATGCTGATCCCACGTGTTGATAAAACCTTTCAAAAAACAAGCTCTTCTCAAAGATCAACACAGTAGATTGTTCCGCATCAGCTCCACTCTTCACGGGTATCCACTGATTGCGTGCCTGGGGAGGCTGAGAAAGCAGGGATGGGGTGTGCCGTCTGGAGCGCCACAGAGGATCTGCTCTTCATTATGAAAAAAAGCGATTGGTAATCCAATAGCAGGGTGTCTGTGTGTGTTTGTGCATATGTGTGTGTATATGCAACACTTGGAACATGTTCATGTGCATGTTTCAGCTATTTGCACTTGTTAACAGTGCAGTGCAGAAAAGTATGTGCTTTATATGTGTCCTGCATTCCTGTGTCCCTATTAAGGGTTGTGTTTTTCCCAGCAGTACACTGCAAACTGGTGTATTTATAACCAGATGCATTCGTGAGGAACATCATAAGCTGTTGAGAAAGAGGTAGTGGGAAACGAGGACTGGTCCTGCATGGTGATTGGCGTGTCCTTGGTGTCTCCATGGCCGGGTGCTGGAATAACAGACTTCAGCTCAGGAGACACAGATGGATACGCTCAGTCT
>CABFOQ010002033.1:9755-42677 GCA_900660455.1 Gephyroberyx darwinii | reverse complement strand
GGGGGGGGGGCGTTGAAAATAGAAGATGAAAGACATTTAATTTGTGGGTGAGAACGAAACCTATGATCTATCCAGCTGGTGGACATGTCATCGTTCTGAGACAGAGAAACAACACGAGAGTGACTCACTGCCGCAGAGGCATCATGTCTGGGAATACCCTCTGAGGTAGCCTTCCCTACTACAAAGACATTTACTCCAAAGTCGTTGATAGGCCTGAAGTCGTCCTCACCTGATTGCCATTGTGCTCACGGAGAGAAACAAAAGGATTCCCTCAGACGAGATGGAGGAGGGGTTGCGTGAGGAGCAGGGTAGATGGGTGGGGGGTATACAACATGATAAATCACGTCAGGAGCACATGTGGATGAGAGGCCGGTGCAATCGATCACCGATGCCATGTCATAGTGCTGCGCTTAATGAGGAAATCCGGGCAGACAGGGGGCGGGGAGAAAAGTCTCTCGCTCCTGGCGGCTGTCAATCAAAGCAGAAACACACAATGCCTCCACAGCGAGACATCAGACGCAATAAGAGCTGCATGCTATTACCAAAGCAAGTGTGGGTGAGTGCCACGCTGATGGATTAGTTGCACCATGTCACGGAGTCATATGATTAGGGCTGATCACTAGTGTATTCCCTTGCTACACATCAGTGCTACATGCTATTTAGCCCATGTGGTGATGAGCAGCATGCAGGCTATGGAGCTGTAATGGCTCATTGAAAAGAAGAGTTTTTGACCAGTGATGTTTTGAAATTGGTCTTGATTCTTTAAATGTGGTGTGTATGTTTTCCTTTGTCCCTTGCTTTGGCGAGCACATTTTAAAGGAGAGTCTTTATCAAAACTGGTAGAATAGCGGGTAATAGCATGTAACGTAGAGCAGTTTTGGGTGTTTCAGTTCATTTTCAACCTCTGCTAGACATGGGAGTGTGCACGTGATGTGGAAAATGAGTTTTGCGGGGAGCCATTACAACAAGAGCCGCTCTGTGTTTTTCACCTTCATACATGACAGAGACGACATGCGAAAAGGGAGCGGTAATTGTATTTTCCCCCTCTATCCCCCACCCCGCTCATATTACAGGAGAAATATGATAGGACTGCCAGTGTGAAGGGCCATCAGTGGCAGCCGTGACAGCCAATTTAGTCCTGCAGAAACAAACCTGTCCCCTCAGCACCAGGGGTTAGAGCTGTCACACACACGCACCCACGTAGAAAAAGGCCTCTCTGTTCTTTTTTTTGCTTAATTCCCCCCCCCTCTTCTTCCTCCATCTGCTGTCGTCTTGTCTTCATTAGGGCATTTTCAGCTCCAGCTATAGTCGCTAGCAACCTGTGAGTTTTCTGGAGGTTTTTTTTTTTGTCTCAGTTTAACTTTGGTATTGATTGCAGATGTATAAAAACTGCACAAATAGAAAAGATTTTAAAAAATAAATACATTTTGACCGATCACTGTGGACAGAGACAAATGGTTTCATATTTTAGAATGTATTGTTTTTGTTCATGCTGCGCCTCAATTTTTAGGTGCCTGTCTGGGTGTCAGGGTTAGTCTGTCTGTTTTTTATAGCCGTGAAATTGTTGAAGGACAAACCAATATGAAGACGGTCTTAAACCTTTTCTGTTAAAGGGCAGTTAGGCTACCCACAGTCCAGCCTTGTTTTTATGAAAACGTGCAACTGTCTTGACTGATGATTTGAAATAGATTTTTCATAACACCTTCTCTTTGTGTCATGAATAGATTTTCAATTTAGCCCCTCAGAGAGTTGAATCCTGTGTCAGTATTGTCATTCTGCATAGCTTTCCCCCTATAGCCCTTCTAGAGAGGTTGTATAAATGTATGAGGGATGAGATGGTGATACTTTGCCTCAGCTTGATGTGATGATGTGTCTATAGTTCGATCTATAAGTCACTGATTTAGAGATAAATCCATTTCATTTGCTGAGCCTGGCATTGGGATGAGATACGGCCGTACGTTTATCGCCCCGCTCCAAGCCGGGGGGTTCGTGCCCATTTCAGCTGCTGTAAATCAACAAGGAGGTTAGACAAATCGCAGCACAGAATCAGATAGCTTCCAGGCCTTGGCTAACCTTCACTGTTCATGTGTGTGTGTGTGTGTGGGTGTGCTTGTGCCTGCCTGTGCATGTGTGCATGTGCATATGCACGTGGGGGCAAATTTGTGCACATCTTTGTCTTTGATGTGTATACACACAATTTGTGAACAATTAATCTGAAGGTTCATCGGTTTAAAGAAATTACACTTCATGCTCATTCTAACCTTAAACAGTCGAGAAATTCTCCCCAGCATGTGTTTAATACACTAATTAACAGCAACACACGCCGGTATGCTACAGGTCAAAGGTCAATGAAAAGGCTTCATGCAGTCAGGCTGCTCTGCTCTCAACGACACCACTTGCTCATTCATAGTCTCTGCAGTGCCTGCACATGTGACTGCAGCTGCATATTCACTTTCAGATGAACACACACTACCGACACACAAACACATACACTGACAAACACATTTTCATTTTAATGTAATGTATATGGTGTGTGTGTGTGTGTGTGTGTGTGTGTGTTAGTCAGCTTTCAAAGGAGGTCTTTGTTTCTTGTTGAAATGTGTTCGAGCAAACACAAACTCGTGCTGCACCTGAACAACAGCAGCATCAAAACATAAACCGAGTAGAATACACAGGCTGCACACAAATCCCCACTAATAAAAGTCTGAGGTCAGGAGTCAATACATTGGGAGCCAGACTCGGTCTGTTCGTCTAACTGGCTGTGTAACGGTACCTCTGTAGCTCACTAAGCACACCAGACCCCCTCTGATCTGATCTGCTAGTGATCATAGCAGAGCACAAACGTTGGGGCTTTACTCCGTATCAAATGGCACAACAACTCTCAACGGTTTACTGTGATGCTCTTTCTTCTTTTTTGAAGTTTGCAACAATACACCAAACTATTGAATAAAAAATAAAGGACTTTCTTAAGAAGCCTGCAGGCGAATGGCAGAAGAGAAGTCATACTAGAGAGTGGATTGTGTGCTGAGTTTCTCTGCTAACATCTGCACTGCTTCCCATGTTTGGAGAGGTTGAGAGAAAAGTCAAACCCGCTGGGCTGGAGCGCAGATCACGACTGGACAAGGCGAACGCCCCAATGTGTAACCGAGGAGGAATGTACCATTTGCGATTTGTAACTGAATACCTCTAATATAATGGCCTGATGCTGCTATCTATTGACAGTTTCTAGCAGATCTGCCAAAAGCAGCGTGTTTCATCCTATTGCAGAACTATTGAAAACACCGTTACGAGTTGCAGGGCAGAACCGATTCACCGTGTTGATATTTCCTGCCTCGCTTCATGTGGCTTGCACCGTGAAGCTGCTGTGAAAAACCTGAAACTACTTAAAGACATGCATCCTGTAAGCCTTAATCCACAGGAAAGCTTATATCTCCTCTCACACAAAAAAATGGTAACATGAAACACATTTATTTCTGTACCTAAAATGGAGAAGCTTGATTGTTGTGAAATTACAAAATCAAGGTGAAATGTTAAGTTTACATTAGCAGTCTATTTTTTTTTCTCATACTAATATACAATACTTTCTTGTTACGTAATGTCACAAGGGGTCACGTGGAACCATTCTATAACACCTCAGTTGCCATCCAAAGAAATGTGGGTTTATAAAAGGAAGGTAGAGCAGCTAATTAGTGAGCACTCAATGTAAAATGTTTTGTTTTTGCCAGTAGCCGGAGCTCGGTACGCTCATTATCCGCTGTGAGAGAAAAGCAGTTGCCTCTCAATATGATTGCTCAAAGTCAGCCTGGCTCAGACATAAACAAATGCCACTGTTATTGTTTGGGGAAATAGCGCTGCTCCGGCAGCAGAATATTCAAATCGGCTACATCAAACAACAATAACCACCCACACATGTCTGGATCAACACGAGGACGGACGGAGAGCGAGAGAGGAATCATGCATGTTTGTTTTTGGGTATTTGTGATTTCCTTTTTAAATCTTTGGGTTTTAAATGCTAAAACAGAGCACGGTGGTCGACTGTGCATTAGCTCACGTGTACGAGGTTTAAATGCACATTATGTACATATTATGTGCAGGTATCTACACACAGATGTCATATCCATTTGAGCCATGTTGGACTAACGAGCTGCTTCTGTAGCTGAATTTGTAGGAACATCTCTTCTGCACACTGTGAAGCAGCCATCGTGAGACCATCTTCAGAAAACCTACAACTGGACCAGCCCCTCTTTAGGTATTACGGCTGTAGCTCAAGCTATCGACCTCTAAGGTAAAGCTATAGGAGCATCTTGGGATCTCAATAATGGCAGAGATGAGAGATTCATCTTTTTAATTCTACTTGTGTATTAGCGTCTGACAACTATATTCTGCCATCTGACCAGAGGTCTTACAAGGTACACGAAACGACCCTCTCATTTTGCTCTGAAGGTTGTTTCACATGCAATGGGCTGCGGTGTGGTTCCTTTTATTTATCATGGTTGTCACTGCGGGCCGCTAATAAAAAGCCCGTGCAATTCCAACAGGGAATGGATTTCAAAATGAGCACTATGAAACAGCCTGAATTAAGGTCTACAGTAATAACAATATAAATTCTCCCAGCCATTGCCTTTATAGCTTCAAGAGATATAAAAAAAAACTCCCAGTCGTCATTTTGAGTTCTTATTAGGGATTCGGTTTGCAATTACATTAAACAGCTCAACTTTGATGTTAGGTGTTATGTCTGTTGTGGGGGTGTTGTGTTTACACTGGGCCAGAAGCCTGTCGAAAACCTTTATGTGAAATATGTCTATAATCTAAACCACAAGTCTTTTATTTATGATGTAATGTTTTTTTTTACAGTCACGCTCTCTAACACCGATCTGACCCATGACATCATCAACAGGGTGGATGTTGCAGTGAGGTCACTTGCTCCAACATGGTTTTTATTTTCTGCTGAATTATTAACAATACACTGTCAAGCTCAACCAATGAGACTGTCCTCCTTGTGAGAGAGAGCAAAGCAAATAGGGTTCGAAGTGATGGGTCAACTCATGATGTCATCATAGCAGAAGAGTGGGTTGGGAAAGCGGTGACTCACTGAATGCCTGCAGTCGAATTCACATCAGTGTGAATGAATCATACTTGCTTATCTCATACTTTCACTTCTCAGAAACTTTGTGAAATATTGATGGATGACAGTATCCCCCCGCCGCCCCCCCCTCAGTGGCTACTTTGGTGGTGTCAGAGGAACACAGGGGAATCCAGGGTCAGGGATTAAGCTGGTTATGATAAGACCGCAGAGAGGATTTTGATGGATTGTCATTCAAACTGCTTTCTGGGCTGAGAGGCAGGATAGGAGTGAAACCCTCCAGATAAAGGAGCTCAGACAATCTGACAGAGTTAGAGGATGACCTTTTTCAGAGCTGATATCCAGAGAGGAGTGGAGGAGTTAGCCAGGTTTGGAGTGACCTTCAAGCTGTGCTGTACTTTACTCATCCCTCTTCACCTCCTATTGTCAGTGGTTTCATGGCAGCGCCCATTCTTCTAGACCACGCAAGGTTTGGTTCAATCAGAGGAGAAGCCCCAGTCATCTTGCTATCCCGCTCTCTTTGACAGGTAATAAATACATGCTTTGGGGAAACCTTTCCTCTCTGACTCGAAGGGTTTTTGGAGGTGAGGCTTGTGGGACTAAAATCCATTTTTACTCTGAAATCACAAGTGTCACTGCATGAACCTAGGAATACAATTGTCAATGTTAATTTACTGACTTGATTATATATTTAATAGTTTATAATAATGCTGCTGTTTTTGTGTGCTAATTCTGAAACATCAAAAAATTTTTTTTACAATGTTACAATGTTGAAAAAGAGCTTCAAAACAGCAACGTGGCACATTCCTCTCACAACATCTTCCAGTATGTGCTCTCGAACTAGTTGTATCACTTTGAGCAGTTGAAAAGTGTACGATTTTATTGATTGCAAATTTCAAAATAATCCCATCTGGCTCATGCTGTTTTCAAGACATCAAAACATCCCTCGGGTTGTGCATGACTTTCATGAGAACAAAGAAAAGTGGTTTCTACAACATGGTGGTGTGTATAACAGAAAACACACAATATTGGGAAAACACAAAGCTCTTGTTCAGATGTCATGAATACTTAAATAAGTAAGTGTGAAGTATTTCTGAAAAATCATTTGGTAAGGCTGTTTTGCTCAGTGAACAAGCCACAGAGCTTCATGTAATATCCTGTTGGTCCATCCCACATTTGCTGCAGTTTCCAGGGGCTTGTACTGTATGTATCTAATTTCTATTTCTCATCAGCCCTCAGTATCCACTTCCATTCAGCAGAGGAGCAAGGCAAGCCAGAGTGTTACATTTCCGAAAACAGTCAGTGTTAAATAGGGTCTCAACCTCCTGACCTGCGTGGAAGTGGAGGTACGTGCAGCACATCAAACAGTCTCCCCTCTCACCCCTGTTGCCATGGAGTCACAGGCAGTTTCCTCCCTCCGAGCTTGGAATCTTTGTTTATCAAGAGATGTAATTCATTTCGGGAGTCAGAAGGTGATACAGGAGGAGGAGGAGGAGGAGGAGGGCAGGGGAGAGGGAGCACAATGGGCATGATGGATGGAGGGCCAGGGGGACGGTGGCAGGGTGGCTGCCTGGGTATTCATGAAACAACTGTGGCTTCATGTTACAGATCTCATGTTAACATGTTACTACTAGTAATTATCTCTCAAGGGCCAAATCAAATGTGGACCCCACTCATCTTCCCTCGGCACATACAATTAATGTAAGTCAATGTAGCAGTAGTAGTTATACGAGTAGCGCTAGTAGTAGTAGTAGCAGTAGTAGTATTAGTAATAGCAGTAGCAGTGGTAGTAGTAGTAGTAGTAGTAGCTGTAGCTGCAGTGTTATTACTAGTGTTAATATAGTATTATTATCAGCTTCCTTCTGAACATGCAACACTGCATAAGAGGCAAACACACAAAGCAATTTTATTAGAAAGAATGGTCTTGTGTTTTAAGTCTATTTTTTGAATCTGAATCTGTTTTGGTTCTTTCCACATCATCCCAAACATTGTCATATATAACAGAGCATTTCATTTGCAATGGCAATTATGTGGGAATGTTTTAATTTTAAGTAAGCAAACATGACCCAGTCATATTTTCTCAACATCTCACATAATGACAGCAATTAGGGATGAGATACTGATTTGCACCAACCTGCATCCAGACCACACCTTTCTCATGAACATCACATTATGAGCATAAAACTATTCCTTAACTACTCCTATACCTGAAAGAGTCATTACCTCATACCATATATATATTTTTCTGTTATTATGGTATTGCTATTACATATCATTATTTTTTTCTGCTACATGAGCCTCAATTATTATTACTATCATCATCATCATTATTATCACTTTAGTATAACCTCTTCTCGCAATTTGAAAGCATAAAATGTATCTATGTGAGATGTCATTGAGAGAGCACATCTGAACCTTTGTACTTTATATCTTCGGTATTGAATTTCTGAAGCTGCTCACGAGGCACATCAAATCAATAGCACTCTGTGTGAAACTAGAAATTAGCTGCTGGGCCACCCTCACACCACGTTTACAAGCAAGCATCAGCTAAACTCACTCTGTTCAATTTGCTGCAAACTTTTATTGTGTGATGCGTTAAGATATTTCAACTTTTATGAGTCACTTTTCTCCTCAAACCTACGTATTGCGATCACATTGGAATTCCAGCTCCGCGGTGTTATCACCAAACTAGCTGCTGGTGCATGTGCTTTCACTGCAGGACCTTTTCCAACCATTCCCTAGGATTTCCTGGATGAGCTCTGACCCCTGACCCCTGGCTCTTCATAATGAAGTATGGGGATGTTTACTGTTGAGCAGTTCGTCTCGGGTGGGCTCTTCAACAAGCTCATTAAACATTGACCTTACCCTACTGTCACTCCTTCACTGGGCGTAAATAAGATGCCCAGCTTAATCAGAAGATCCTCTGCCTCAGTGTCTCTCTCTGCCTGTTATGTATTTATTTGTGTGATATGAAAAATTAAAGATATTTTGGAGGGACGCCGCAGTGATGCTGGCATTTCAAATCTAACCCCATAGCGCTGGCTCCTTGTGAAGAGAACAGATTGATGGTGCCTTTCAAGTCGAGGTAATTACATTTCTCCACAAACAAACCCTCCTCTCCCCAAGCAAAAGTAATGGCGCAAATTGGATGATTGGGTTTGAATCAAACTGCCTTTCGCGATGTTTCAAGCTGTGTTTGAGTTTGCACTTGCTTGTGTGTTTGTGTCTGTGGATGCATAAGATCCTATGCCTCATTGACTTGAGCGAAGCCAATAAAGTGACATATTGCATGAACTCGTACTTTGAAGACTCTCCTATTATGATAAATGCTGCTGTGTGTGTGTGGTGTGTGTGTGTGTGTGTGTGTGTGTGTGTGTGTGAGAGAGAGAGAGAGAGAGAGAGAGAGAATGAACATGAGGGCTTATTGCATGCCTGGTTATATGCTTATTATCTGTAATCTTCATCAAACAGTAGCATCAAACAAGTACAATACCATATGTGTGCATTGCTGTATTACTTGTAATGTCTTCAAGTGTGTGTGTGTGCGTGTCCTTGAAAGTGCAAGCAAACTGCTTCACCCTCAGTATAACAGCTTATCGTAACCCTGCAGTCTCCCCGCAGCACGTTGAATAAGTGCTTCATTATGGAAAACAGCAGCGGCGGGTCCCTCGGTGTTATACACACTGTCCACCCAGGAGCCTAAATCACCTTGGCGTATAGGGAAAGCATTTAAGCCGTCTTTAATAATGATTAATACACCTCCACCACAACACAAAATAGGCCTCCCAACACCACCATCCATCACCAATATGAAACCGCAGCCTCCATAGCACTTAAATTACATTCATTAGTGGGAGTCCGCAGCACAGTGGCTGTTTGGGAGCCGGTCTGGGCAGTGGTAATTGTTTTCGTATCAATCACTTATGTAACTGGACCAAATGAAAACAAAATGAATTATGAAAAATGAGAGTGGGAGCGGGTTTCATTTGGAGCCGGTCCCCCAGCTCTGTTGAGCAGGAGAACTTTTTAGAATTACATCTTTAGGACCCTGAGGAACGCCACTTCTCTCGCTCTCTCTCTCACACACACACACACACACACACACACACGCTAATCTAGCATTAATAACCCGCAAGCATCCATGTGGGATATTTAGCCTTGATGTGGTAATGGTATAATAATAATCAAGCAGTGTTTACATTCATTTGGGGTTGGGGAAAGAATGCTCCCCCGATTATTTGTGGTTGCCTCCCTAAGCTGACACTAAAACTGCCTCTGCAGGTGACACACACATACACACACGTATGCACATGCAATATGTAGCATGCACACTTTCAGTCATCCACACTGCCGTCTTGTTTTGTTCTTAATATGGATGTGCTGGCTCAGTATGAGTAAGGTGTTTGTAACACCTAGTAGCAGTTGTGGATTTGTCTCTCAACACTCACACCTAAGTTCAAAGACTCCCTCACGAGGTAAACAAACAGCCACCTCACATGGTTGGAAAGGGAAGTGCTTTGTGCTGGTCTAACATGGCTAGGAGAAATATCACACCGGGGTTCTGGATTCCTTCACTTCATCCTGAAACGAGTTAGAGGCACATGATAATGATCCAGAGTGTCTTATAGATACACTAATGTAGACACACACACACACACACACACACACACAGCATGCACAGAAGCACACAAACCCAACTGAAGTAAACACAAATCCTGCAGCCAATGTCACACAGAGACAGCACCGGGAGGGACGTAACATCAGCTTCAGCTACATCCTCACTTCGAAGTGGGCTCCTCATCCTCTTCTCCACGCAGAACTATTTCTAACTTTCTCTTGTCTAGTTTTATTTTGAACAACATTATCCCCTTTGTTAATGAGATAGTTGCATAGCAACCAGTTCTTGCTAGCAACGCTCACAGCTGCCCTTGGAGCAGGAGAAAAGTGTCCAATGTGATCATGGCCTAAGGAAGCCAGGAATAACTCCTTGCCAGTCTATGTTCCCTCCAGACCATCTGCTCTAGTGACAAGTAGGAAACTATGGCTGGTGTTGTTGTTCTCCCAACCAAATGTCTTCCTCCATCCCTGGTCACAGTCCACCAGACCCTGAGAGGTGTTGGTCTAGACGGCCACAGCTGTGGAGTGTCTCAGTCCTGGGTGGTTTGACACTTCTGTCAAATGTACACACACAGGCCAAAGACACTCACTCTCTCTCACACACACACACACACACACACACACTACAAAAAACACACGAACACAGCCTAAGGTATTCACTCTCTCTCCTTTCTCTGACTCTGAAACACACACACCGCCAAAGTCTCTACAATGCACTGGTGAACATGGAAAAAGACACTCACAAGAACATGTGTATAAACATGTGCAGCCACACACTCTCACACTCACACACACACACATACACACATACACACACACACATATCGGTAGTGACAATTTGGAACATCTCGGACCTCATCCTCTTGACAGGCAGCCTGTCTTCCTCAGATTGTTCCTCCATGTACACTTGACAGTTAATAGTCGGGATAATGTCTCCTGAGCAGTCCTATAGGTCAAATAGTACCTAGCAAATAACTGAAAGCATCGGGGTTGTCACATCAGGACCATTCAGGTAGTGTCAGTTAAGTTGTCAGTTACAAAAATTGATATTAAATTTAATACCTGCCCTGGCACTCATTCTACCGTCAACCATACGTGTCATAGTTTTGTGTCAGAAAACCATCAAAAGTATTTCAGTATACCATTTAAAGGAAAAAGTCAATCTCAGATACTCTTGCACTGTTTATGTAACATCGATCTGTGTTACATGTTCAATGCATTCCAGAGTTATTTTGTTTTGTGATGTGTAATTTACTTTTTTGTTGTAACCACTTTCCCTCAATATGTCTTGTGGCTGCATTGCATTGTGGAGAACTGAGGCTGGTGTCTCTGTCTCCACTATGATGGATTTCTCCCTGTACGACACATCTTGAAACGTCGGTGGGTCTAGAAAGAAGCCCTCGCTCTTTGAGTCTGAGGGACTGACACCAAAACCATTGACCACTGATGGTGGTCAGTGGTTTTAGATTGCTCACATACATCATTTTTCAAACAGAAATAAGAAACATACACCACCAAACAACAAAATGAGCCCAGAAATGGGAGGTACATCACCAGTAGCTGTTTTTAAACAGTGTTTCAGTGTTTTAGTGCAGGTCTGCTCCTCAGCCCGGGGTCCAGGTCTGGGTAACAGGCCTGCTGCTGGGACCCATAAAGGGGCCAGGGACTGTTAGTTCAGAGAGGCCTTCCCTATCATTACTGCAGAAGTGTGATGTGACGTCTTCCTGATGTAAACATGGGAGTGTCCATGTTGGGGTGTTGAAAACTTTCATCATCTGACCACCGAGAGATGGAGGGAGCAAAGGGCTCGTGTTTATGCTGCTGTTTGTTGCCATGGGAACACGCAGTTGTTTTGAGTAAAAGTCACTGGTTTGTCTCTTCCATTTACTGTGGGAACATTATTCATGTACAAGGGTTGCCTGAGATTTTCTTTTCATGAGAAGACACAACAGCAACATACACACACATGGAAACACAGATATGTAACTGCATGCAGACACAATCTGTCACAATATTTTATCATCATACAAGCACTTATGATGTTGTGTTCCTTATTCAGGTGATCAGACCTCTGACTTGTCAACAGAAACACTGCTGAAAGGAAATATTGATTTAGAAATAAAAAGAGGAAACATCATTATGTTTGCATTGCAAATGCCAAGCAACTTCACATTTCATGACTCAATATGCAACACACCAATGAGTCTCAATTCAACTTTATCAGCTCTCTCTCGCTCTCCACCTTGCCCCACTCAGAGAGTGATTTAGCTGACTGCCATCAGCAGAAGGTGGGTGTGACTTCCAATGAAAGAGTAAATTACAGAGTACCAGCGACAGGGGATAAACTCATTGCATCTAAATGAGTTGAGGTTTAGCACCTATTCAGCTATTACTCAAACAAGAGGGCTTCCTGCTCTGACCTGGCGCCTGTCAGGAAATCACGTAAAAATGTTCAGCAGCTCATTGGTTCATCCACTTTTTTATCTTTACTTCTTGATGAGTGATATGTATTTGTCTCCTCCATCTGTTAACATACGTAATAATTTAATATTATTATGAAGTTTGAATCTACCCACCATTATAATACCCTAGTCTTTTTAATGTGTTGCAATGTGCTCAACTACATTCACTTTTTTCCCACTATCTCAACTGTAGGAGTCTCGCCTCAAAACAATAGTAGAGGCTAGCACAGTGTTCACACACAAGTGTGAATATGTTACTCTTTGTTGGGTGGGAACTGGAAGTGGGAAAGACAACAGAATCAGGGATTCCTCCCTGGCCTCCCAAGCAGCGCAGGTCACTGCTAACAGCTGTTTGTTGATGTGAGATTACTGGCGGAGAAACTTGAGCCCATTTTTCCTGGACATAATTTAGGAGCATCACGAACATCCCATATGGAACCACTATGTGCTAACAGAAACAAGTGTAGGCTTTGTCTTTATCCCACTGTATCCGTATAATTCTGTCAAGACACACATTTTTTAGTTTTTTTTGTTGTTGCTGAATTAAGTATCAGTAACATACCTTCAGGGTATGCTAGCGGGGAAGTGACCTACATGTTATTAGCTGCTGTTTTGCTGTTGATTGACAGTTTTCATATTACTTTTGGAAAACTGACTGCACTCTCTTCAAGTGAATGTCATGCTGTGCCAGTAAAGCCCTGCTAGTGTTTTCAAAGGATCAGGTTGGCAATCTCACTGTCGCAATTCATAATCTGCTTGAGAACACCATGGAAAGCCCATCATTTCCTGGGTAACTGCTTTCTTACTTCTGTAAATGTTGTGTGACAGAGGACAAACAAATACACCCACCACAAGTAAGTCCATACGTCTGCTTCCTCAAGTATTTCGATTCACTGATTCAACATGATTTAAACAAGTGATGCCTTTCCCCATTAGTTTATGAAATGAAAATAGACTCTGACATTCCAAGATTGGAAAAACTTAATTGGCCATTAACAGAAAAACAGCAACAGACTGCACTCCATCAATACAAATTCTATAAGAGCACATACCTGCCTTATTAATAGAAAGAGCTTTTGTTGTTCCCTCAGGGCAATAACATTCATATGAGTTAAAAAAAACAAAACAAAACATTTAATTATTGTGTTCACCACTAACAATTGAAAATGATAGTACATGATACAATGATAGAGCTTAGTACAGTCATGCTTGAAAGTTATTTGGAATACCTTCATAAAAATTTGAGGTTTAGACAAGGATTTTATAAGTTTATTCCTCGATAATATATAATAATGACCACGCAATGTAGGATTCACACACTTGAATCCATGATTGTATTTTACATATAGTAGAGTAGAGTAGAGTAGAAAACAAGAGCCAGCACTTCAAGAAGTGACTGAACATCACTTGATCTTTCAAAGTATTTCATTTAAAAAGACCCTCTCACAAATTATATGAACAAAGCCATGCACAATAATGGGAAATGTCATATGGATAATTGAAATTAATAATGGATGGTGGAAATGTGAAGTGAGACACAGCAGTATTATCATTTTGCCTCCAGTACCGGCCCTGATAAAGAAGTGTATAACTCACTGCTGTCTTAAGCTCTCCCTACAGGGGGCCTGGTAATGTAAATGATGGCATGAGCTCTACATAGCGACTAAACTCATATAACTGGAGGTTATGGATGGATTATGAGACCAAAGGCCTCCAGGCACGATCCCTCCCACGATCCCCCCACCTCTGGGTCCCTCTGAGACTCCACAGAAAGCCTATAGATGAATATATATTGGTATTAATTTAAGTGAGGTGTTTTTTTCTCCCAAGCAAAATCCCCAAACAGAAAATCCACCACAAATAAAGTAGATGGTGCAGTTTGTAAAAGGGCCTCCAGCATTGCCTCTCTCGCCTCACTTCTTCTTTGTTGTGTTTAGTCTTTTGAAGCTGCATTCATTCTTTCCAACCATGCCACTATTTAGATAACACATTCATCTTTATTTATTGTTATTTGGGATGTTTCTTTAAACAAATGCAGTATTTTATTCTTTGTACAGATATACATGTTTAAATTGGTTATATAACCTTCATAAATCAGCAGATTATAGGAAAGTATTTAAGATCTGATCACCCCATTGCATTAATGAGTGACAGCTCTGACACACAGGAGATGGTGCCACATAGAAAGTGTACATACATGGAGGTAATAAACGATACATAGCTACACCGGCACTCTGGCAGCCCAATTAGCCTGACTACAGGGAGCCCTTTGTGTCCTCTATTGCTAAGAGGCTCTTCTAGGAGGATGACCTTGGTTAGTGAAGTCGTCCCCCAACCAGAAGGACGAGGGTTTGATCCCCCGTGAGGCCTCATCTGTCAAACTATTTTGAAGCAAGGTGCCTGCACCCAGGTGGAGAATTTTTCCACAAAGTGTAACACAATCTGATCAAAATCACAGTCAGGGGCCAATCTTATGGCAGTGGGGTTCACTTGGCTTGCCTTTTGGGGGCCGTCTGGAATCGATAGGCCTGTTTGCTGGTTTTGCCATGCTGGAGATGTTTTAGATATATATGGATTCTTAAACCCCAGCTGATCCAGAGCCACACTGAAATAACACCATCACCTGTGGTTCAGGTTTTACAGGGCTGGTGTGTAAGCCAGGTCAGCCACCAGGTCAACAGGCTGCACTGCTGCAACCACCAGTGGACAGAGGTGCAATTTCATACTGATGAAAATGAAATCTGTGGTGAGGAACAGAGAGAAACAGAGGATGAGAGAAACAAGAGGAGAGACTCTGAGGTTGAGAGCTGCAGTAAAAGCCCGTTCTGATGCGCTCCACAAAGCACCATTTAATTACAAATTTTAGTGTGATATACAGTAGCTACAAAAAAAGCTGTTCAGGCATTTAAGGTCAGTTCATGATTCATAATTAACAACACATCAGCCATTTATGCACATTTCATACACTGCAGATGAGTTTAAGAGTCTGTTTTAGGTTTAATGTTTAAAGGTGCAGTTTTTATTGAACTTCTATCTGTCCAGGTGAGGTTGACTGACTGGATGTGCTCTTTTTCAGCACCGCCCAGCTTCACAGTCCCATACAACAATTTCACTAGAGCCAAAGGGTTTAGGAGACCTCAATAGGCCTTGTTGAGGGAGGGGAAAGCCTTCCTCAGATCACTCACTGTTCAGTTTCCTCAGGAGGTCTGGGAAACAAACTGGTGACTAGAGTGTGCTTCTCTAACCCCCAGGCCTGTTTACTCACTACAGAAACAGTTTCCCTTCCGTGAAAGCTCTGAATTAATAGTAGCAAGACAGTGGGATCGTGATTGATCATTCCTGGACATGTTTACATTTTTACAGATCTGTCTGCCTGTGCCGGGAGGCTGAGTTAGTCATCCCACAGACTCATTTACATCATCTCCATACGCATCTGACGAATGCCTTTTTGAGAACTATTGATCTGAGCCAGAGCTTAATGGTTGCATCACTTGAATCAATGCTGACTCTGAACTGTACAGATGAGGCACTGAGACAAACTAATACAAATATAAATTGCAAAAGCCATTAAATGGCCACTCTGAAAGTGGATAGTGTGCAGTATTAATTTTTACGCAGTGACGCATTATTTGCAAGCCTTACAGACCTGAGTGTAACCTCTGCAGCTGCTGCGATGCAGCCCCGTGAGAACCTTTCTGAAGCGTTAGTCAAATGCAGCTTTCCTCCCTGCACCCTGTACACCATGCATATTAAAACTGGCAACTATGAAATAAATATTCCTAAGAGGAATAATGAAGCACAACGTTCTTCCATAAACATAGAGACAGAGGGAGGTGGTCAGGAGGTTTACTTCTACAGCAGCAAGCAGTTATCTTGCCCCAGTGTTTGCATTTCTCGCTCCAACGTTTGAAGTGGGTAATACGCTTTTGGTTGAAGCCCAAAGTCTTGATGGTAATTACCTTGCTCCCTCTGACTCTCATAATTTCATGCCTCCAAGGGGCCATTACAGAAGCCTCTACATCTAATTCTGCTGAATTAAAGCAAGGGGGGGGTGTGTGTGCTGAAAGCAATATAGCTCCTACTTTCATGTCAGGGGGAAGAGAGAAAAGAAATATTTACTTTTGATTACACCAGAGGAAGGGAAATTACGCCTTTAAAGTGATGAAACCTTATTTGTTACTTTGTATATGAGCTTTTTCTTTAAATGAGATGACTGCTGTCTTTAAATTAGAGAGGCAGGATGATATGAAGTGTAATCATCACCTAAACTTTGAGTGATACTAGTCACAATCCAGAGAATCACACGCTCAAAAGTGTGTAGTTCATCACCATCATCATCATCATCATCATTGCCATCTAAGAATTCCTTCAAATATGAATTGCATTGCAAAAGAATATACATAAAAATGATCATCCACAACATAACATAATGTCATAATTCTAACCACCAAATGATCTGAATGTCTTTCATGAGTTTCTTTGCTTCTTCAACACCTGTTATGGATGTCAGTTAGCTCAGCCTCAGGCTAAACAGCCTTTTCAAAGTAGACAGTTTATCAAGATGAGATGAGTGCTGGGGTGTGAACCTGACCACCTGAGGGGGAGGAGGGTGGGAGTAACAGTACACTTCGCTGACTCAAAAATAAATATTTGCATTTTGTAGTTTTTGGTGTGATGTCAAAAACAAGTTGAGTTCAAATGTGACAGACGTAAAGATGAAAAGACTTTGGGAGGGATGCTCATGACCTTACACAGGTCCTAACATACAGGTGTGAAAATTGAACACACCTTTGCATTCTTTTCAGCTCTCACCTTGCGCAATAGCCACTTGTGGCATGGCCACTGGCTTCAAAACATTATGAAAACAAAGCGTAGGAGTTAGAAAAACCTGAAAACATCACTGTATTCTTTCCCAAATACCGGTGCATGATAGCTTTGTCTTTGTGCTGGCAGAGAAAAAGAAAAAGCAAGAAATGGATGAGGAAGCTCTTTCTCCATTACAGCACCGCTGAGAGTCAGCAGAAATGTTTGTTTTCTAAATGGTGATCCATTTGATACATCTGCATGGAGCATTCATCACCCTGGACAAGGTCCGTTACAATCCATGGTAAAACGGTAGGCGCTGAGGAGAAGGGGAATGCAAACACTTCAGTTGTTTTTTGCTGTGCATTGGCTTCAGTTTGGGCACTTCAAACCTCCCAGACCTCACCTCTCTAACCAGATGCATCAATATCAACATGACTCAGAATTAATCATAAGTAGAACGGCTCATTCTTCAGACTCTGTTTGGAATATTATATCTATTCTCCTCTGATTGCTTTCAAGCTAGGCTCAAATTATGGGAAGACTGCGATGCCACTGACCTTGTCTGTGCCCTGGTAGGATGCTGGCAAGGGAGATTCCACCGTTGGAAGGTGCTCATGTTGAGACTTGGAGTTGCAGCGGTCCCACAATGACATTCTCGCCTCATGACATCAACATAAGAGGGGGAAGTTTGTTACAATCAGGATGCGAATTATTTCCAAATGTGAGGAAAGCTATTTGTCAGAAGGCTTTAAATCAAATAGCGGTTAGCAATTAGCGACTACGCTGCCAAGAGTGCTGGTGCTTCCAGGCTGGTAGGCTTGATCTCTTTCAAGGATCTTGGTAAAACATCCTAAACTACATTACCTTGAACAGTCTGCAGCATTGCATCTCCTGATACTGGGTGTAATATATTCACTATGCATATTCATAGTCCCCCTCCCCAGCAATGACAGGCAGGGGAATGATTTCACTCTGTGCTCAAGGTTGTGCCCAAATGCTGATCATTTCTCAGATCAATTAGCAGACTAGGGCAGGAGGCTCGGCGGTTGCTGGAGCGCTTAGCCTCTCTATGAAGCCAAATCATGTGCAAAGAAAATGTTGGATTTTTTTGTGATGTGCACTGTTTGATCGCATTCAGGTCTAAATGGATGTATAAATGAGTTCCATGCTGCTGTATTGAGTAAATATGATAGCAGAGGTACCCCTCCATTAGCCCCAGTTGAATGACCAAACTGCAGTATTTCTGCGTCATTCCCCGACTAAGGCTTTGGCAACTAAATGAGCAGGCCTTTACTTTGATGTGTGACCACTCAGCCATAAGAGAGCCTGCAGACCCCTGATAGGTGATGGGAAATGAACCAATAGTGATTAGATCATTCATTCCATATATCTGGGACTTGCTACGAGGGTTCATTTATTCTGAAATGAACAATCCCAGCAGTGATTGTCTAGGGGGCATCAATCAAGGGTCCAATGGTCTCTCTGAGTTCCTCTGGGACTGATCTGACAACAGTATTCTCTTTAGGCCTAATTAGCCTGGCCATTAAACTGATGGGATGATGGAAGGAGTCGAGGGATATACTGATCTAGAACAAATATTACAATACAGTATTCAACATGCCTGCTATGTTCGATTTTTTTTTTCTAGTCCTTTTCCCATTTAAAAAAAATATGGATTTGTTTTCTGGCTTCATCTTGATACTCATACCTTATTGTATTTTAATGAATTATCCCTGTATCATGTTGCCTGCAGTCTTCAAGGTGTTATTGCCAAAAGACGTTCATTGTTTTCCAAGTAATTGTCCTAATAACTTCTCATAATCCTCACCATAAGTCAGAAATCTGCATTTTAACAAGGAAGGGAGGGTGTGTGTGTGTGTGTGTGTGTGTGTTTGTGTTTGTGTGTGCACGTAGGGGTGTACGAGTCTTTGGCGAAGTCCTCTGAGGAGAATGTGGAGGGGAATTCAGGAAAGGAAAAGAAAAGATGTAATCCCCGAAACACGCGAGTACTTGACATAAACAAACATGCTGGGAGGATTTCAAAGGGGCGGCTGCTCTCCGGGAATCCTCTCATGTGCCGATGGGAGATAAGGAAGCAATTGCAGCGGAGAGAGGTATGAACAGATACCTTCAGCCCACACACACACACACACACACACACACAGTGCTAGGGCCCCCTTGTCTTTCATGCGCTATCAGCCAAATGTTCTGTTGTTTGTTTCCTGGCAATTTCCCTTGTCACCAGTGCACACAGTGTGTTCATATCGATGCCAAGCCAGGAATGTAACCGTGCAGGGGGGAATTTCCCAAAGCTTTACTGATAAGCTCACTGAAGCTTGTCTTGTCTTGAATTTGGGAAACATTTGTTGAATTCTTAGGCCATAACGTGAATTGTAAAAACACTATGCATGCATGCTGCAAATACCTGTGCACCCGTGAGTAGAAATGGATATGAATGCCATACACCCACGAGGAAAGGTGTATGTATTTACACTCTCTCTCTCTCTTTCTCTCTTTTACACACATATGTACTTGATTAAATGTAAATGTACTTGATTACTTCTTATGGCAAGTGAATCAAATTCAATGACTACTACTAGCACGTTGTGCGGGTTCCCTGATTCCTGGAAAGCGTGTGATGTACGCTTGGCATACATACTTGCACACTTAAGTCAAGGTCAGCCATGGTCACATGTGAAAATGGTAAGCTTTTCTCTTGATTGCTGCAGTCGTGTCCATATTTCACATCCCTATAAAACTGTGGATATGCAGACTCCCTGGTAAGCTGTAGTTTTGGTATGGAAGCACAGGTTGATGTTCTGGAAAACCTTTAACTGCTTAAACAATGATGATTCCTGCTTCCTGGGTTATCTTACAGTGGTCTGAAAATAAGATTCCATAATATTTTAAGGGTGGTGTGCTGGCAAGTGATGATTAAATAGAGGTGGTGTACAGTTTGGGTGAAGCATTATTTGACCATTTACATCAATGTTTTAGTGATAGGGATGGAGTCGAACTAGCACAAGAACGCACTGGTGCTTACTCCAAAGGGCTCAGAAGCCAAACTACCACTGGTTAGATTGACTTTCAATGGAACTGACAGAGGCTGCTGTCAAATTTCTGTAGGGCAGGCATAGTGCACAATGCACGCTGTCAAAGGCTTTGGAAAGTTCATAAAAGCTTTTGCCGCTGGCATTTCTCCTGCAGCGGACATGCAGGAAAGGTAATTTCTGACCATCCTGAAACCACACCGCCATTCACACACATTTGAAAGACTATCAACCAACCATTTGAAGTCACATTGATTTTGTGGAAGAATGCCTTTCATGCACATGCATTATATTCACCAACAGATGCAAATCTGCATCTGAAATGCAATGAGATTGGCTCAACATTGAACTGTAAGATGGTGCATTTTTTTTAACATCAGTGTGTATTAAACTCAACGGCAGAGAGTATACTGGGGACAAAATCTATTAAGAAGTCAAATCATTTGCTTGCATTAAAAGAATACACAGTCAGCTGTCCTGCGCTCACTTCACCCATAACTGATCTGTCTCCATTTCACCATCATCTACTTATAAAATCACTACTTTTCACAATTTGTCACTTCTACTTTTTTTCTGCAAAGACCAACGCTACTTCATGATTTATGGGCAAAATAATAAATGTATATGGAATGTGCTCAGTTTCCCTCACTGAAGTTGGAAATATGTGTCAATATGTGTCAAATTTAATAACAAATGTTCACCGAAATCATTTTGGTGGGCTCATTTGGTGTTTTGGCTCTTCGACTGCTGCGATATCTGGAGGAATCCCTACATCCCTATGCCTTTCTGTACCACTTCCATCCTTGTTTTACAGATTTAGGGGAATACATTAATGGATTGCTCATTTCTTGTTTTTTTGTGTTTGTTTGTTTTTTGTTTCTTACAAAAATTCTCTGCCTTTTCAAAGCTATAAATGATTATTTACTATTACTTATTTACCATTGATTCCTTCTTCCTCACTTCCTCCAGAGTGTTTCAAGCTGCTATCTCTCCTGCAGTACTCGTTCTATTTCCTGCGGTCTCTGTGGCTTCTTTGGTTCGGAGATTGTCTTATCTCGTTTCCCATAAACTCTAAACCTCTGCTCTGTAGGTATAGATGATACACCCTATTTTATCTAGTTTAGTCACAGCTGTCCCTTTTAGCTTGTCTGATACTATTTTCAAGTAAGTGTTTATAGATTGCCATTCCTTCTATCCAGAAGCCCTCGGCTATTTAACCCTAGGTCTCTGCCTGCTGATCTTTCCCTTCTTTGGTTGCCTGACCTCTCGGCCCTCCACACCCATTTCAGCGACAATGCCTGCCTCCTCGGCCACAGGCTGATATCCTGTGAACTGTGGTTTTGCTACGTCTTGTTGGGCTTAGCTTGACTGACTTAGAGCAAAGCTGCAGCCTATTTTCCCATCCTTTTCCATCATACTGACTGATCCAAGATCTTTTCAATTGCTTCACTATAGAGCTACTTACATGTTGCTTGTCTGGGAGCCCAGCATGGAGACACCCAAAAAAAACAACATCCAAAGCATGTCTTTCCTTCTATAATGACACATGTATACAGTTTATCTGTGGCTTGAAAGCTGTCCCTATTTGACACAGCAGCGCATGTAGACTGGCAGCCACAGCCAGCAGGCAAAGAGCAAACAAGGAAGTGCTAAAGCAGTGGCCAAGGTATCATCCAAACTGTCAGAGAAAGTGACCTTAGATCATTTTTGTTGAATAATATGTTGAAGAAGATGTGCTTTGGGTGCTGATTTTTGGACCGTCCATTGGCCTTACTGTGCACCCTGGCAAGCAAAACTTAAATAGCTCTATAGTGAAGCAATTGATTTTGGTCAGAATCAATCGGACTGATGGATAAACATGGGAAATAGGGTCCAGGTTCAAAATGGCCAGAGTTATGCTATAACTAACTTAAGAAGAACTGATCGATACATAGCACATTCCTTTATCAAGAGCCTCTTCTTTCCTTGGTGTATGTTGAAGCCTTTTGATGCTGCTACTTCCTGCCAGCCACAAGAGCGGACCAGGAGCTCCCAGCGTGCAGGTTAATCTCATACTATGACCCTTCAGTACATTGTAATGGGATGTACTGATTTAGAATTAAGTATTTTCACATATCATGGTGAAAGAAGTATAGATTTTCTTTGAAGCCCCAGGAGCTGGAAGTCAAATGCCATCCATAAATGGCAGAGCTCTTCACCACTCTGCTCCAGCATCATGAAGCAGAGTAAACCCTACACTCTAAAATACCGTTATAGGATTCAACATTACGTTTCCACTCGGTTGGGCCAATAGGTCACAGTTCTTCTTGCCCCTACTATCTTTTCACTTGAGTGGCAGGCAAAAATTAAAATAACCACATTTTCATAAATCCAATTTCTTAAAATGCATGACATTGAGCAAAATGTATGTGAACAAAAAACAAATTGTGAATACATTTGAAATATATGATTTAGCTGTAAAATTCAGAAGAATAAATTGGCGTTTGTTGCATTTATTGTATTCACGAATGTAGAGTTATGACCAATTGTGTTTCTGTAAATGTAACCAGCAGGAAGATGGGAAATAACAAATAAGATGGGAAATCATTCATCCATCTTGCCAATAAATTAATAGAGTGTGTTAGCGGGAATGGAAATTGCCTTTAAAAATCCTCCTCCTGCCCTACTCAGATGTCCCGGCACATTGCAAGATTGATTCGTCATTTTCAAACCAAGGGGGCTGTCACTTCCACAAACAGCCTGTTTACTTGGTAAGCACAATCCACAGTTGCCGGATCCCTTATCTCTGATGTGGCATCCTTATTTTGGGTACTGGACCCATTGGGCATCTAACTGCCTCAACTCAATGTCATACTGGCCCTGGGTCATTGGGCAATCATTATTATTGAACCCAAAGTTTGATTTCTACTGGAAACGTCCTAATCAGGCCTGATTGTTAACCAGTATTCAATCAGCTGGCCATAATTATCCCTTAAATAGGATTGGGTTAACTAGGGAGGTAGTTAGTTCTTCACACCTCAAGATTTCATGTTTCAGACAAATGAGGTTTATCAAACCGACTACACCGCCTTGGGAGTTTCACCCAAAGAATTAGTTTTATCTAAAGTAAACATGTCCCATGGAGGGCTGAGAGGCAGGTTTTTATTCCAACCAAAGACTACAGCGGGTGATTTCACTGATTAGTTCCCTCTTCTCTGCTTGAAGGTGTGCTAATCAGGTTAATCAGGCTAATCAGGTGTACTCTTGGCCCTCCATGGCACATCGTAGAATAGCCCTGTCCTAAAGGAACACACACACACAAGTTCTTAAATGATGAACAGAGACCAGGTTTCCAAGTACACAAAAGGGTTTGCTTTATTGAAAAGATATTTAAACATGGATGGGCCTGCTGGAAAAGAGGAGACCAAGTTTTTGCAGTAAAATAGACAATTTTTGGCAGAATCCCAAAGTCCACAGTTAAAATGTCTTAATAATGACAGGTGGACAACCTGTTCACACCAAAGTACTGTGTTGTTGTAACTAAGAGAATCACTGAACAAAATAATTGATTCATGTGTTGGCTAAAGTTAGAAAATCACCAAGCTACTGTGAATGCACCGCACACCAGCCTAGAGCTGCTCATGCTGGTGTGACTGCTAGTGTCCTGCCTGGTGTACGACCCCACGCTGTATTTCCCTTACGCAGGGCTACCGGGGCTCTGAAGGCCTAAACAGTACATACTGTCATTGCATATTTCAAAAACTATTACACATAAACCAACAAACACACAGAACCTGGTTCTCATAGAGGTGCTCCTCTATAAGAACTGTTCATGCTTACCAATACTTGACACCAATGTTGTTAAGCAAATGTTGATTCATATGGATCATGAAATGGATATTAATGCCTAGAATACATAACTAGTCCTCAAGCATCAGCTGAGCACGGGTTATGGATACATCTGAATATATTTGCTTGCAAATCACTAGAGCTGCAATTCACAGTTGAGTGAAGTCCATATACCACTTGGTATTAAATATACCACCATTTAATACCAAAACAGTATTAGTATTCTGTATTCAGAGCTCTGACTTATTGCTGATATTTAGTGGTTCACATAACACATGTAACATGGAGTTTCCCCGGTATGCAAGCATGTCCCAAGATGATACTTACTCAGACTTGTAACGTAAGCTCTTTTGGGATGCATAATATCTTGAGAGGAGGTGGAATAAGCTGAGGAAATCTATGGTAGCAGTATTTTGAATAAAAGCCCAATACTTTTCTGTGTAATAATAGGCCCAAATCTAAAACAAGCTGGAGATATCTGCTTGCCATACTGCAACACAGATAGCATCAAATTTATCTCTGGGTTAGATCTACCTCTATAAATCTAATTTATTTCTGCAAATAAATATTGCTACAGATAATTATATTGATAGTAGCCTGAGGCTCTCTAATCAAGCGGTAATCAAACTTTAGATCATTTAACATGGAAACAAAAAATCATTAGCTTTTTAATCTGCATAACTGTGTTGTATGTCGGGGTGGATTGATAATGTCATCAATATTTCTCTTGTGTGAAGTAGATATTAGGCAATCGCCTAGTCCTCCTCTTAAAACCAACAGATTAAGATGAAATTACCCTGACAAGACAAGTTGGCAAATAGATAGGCTTTATAAAATGGTCCTATAGTCATTCACCCAAATGCTATGAACCATGCATTTTAGGCTATTTTACTCCGACACTGCCAAATTGCCCAAGACCATCAGATATCTCAGAGATAAAGACAAATGCCATTTTATTAAGGAGTGCAAGATGAATTGAAAACCTCATCCCCAAATCTTTTGGATGACAGAAGATGCAAATGGATCAAATGGATAGTTAAGCACATGTGCAGCCTAAGAATACAAATCTGAACCTCTGAAACTCAAACTCTGAATACAAATAGCATTCCCTGCATATCTCGTTTCTTATCTGAAGAACTCATTCATATAAGTTAAGTCAGGCAACTCTGAATGGGAGCCTGGACACAGTGAATGGCATATGTAATATAGGGTGCCAGCTGACTAGGGGTGACACAGAATGCAGGGTTTTCTCTTTCTGTAGACTCTGCTACTTCTACATTTCTTTATGGCCTCTCATCTTCCTTTGACCTTCACTGTACCTTTTCCCTAGACCTGTGTGTGTGGTCCTACTTACCCCATGGCCGTCTGCAAATGAAGTAAACAAGGTTTTAAGCAGCCAATAGAAAGTGGCTCAAATCTGGTTTGTCAGTTTCAATCTCCCCTCAACCCCACCTATCTCAGCTGCTAAATGGGCTTTCTATTATTCTAGCATCCACTCCTCCGCTGTTTTACTTCTTTCTCTTCAACCCCATTCCAGCTAACTGACCACTCAGGTATTGTGGAGGAAACCTCTATCTTCACCCTGTACTCGATCCACCATGGATCCATGGGGTTCCTTCAGTTTTCTCTCCACACTCAATTCCACATCACATCCCATAACCTTTTCCTACTATTGCTTTGCTGATGACACTCAGCTCTACCCTTCTTTTCCTATCTGACACACTGGTTGAGAGGCACATCATGCTTGCCTAGTTGTCATTTCCAGTTAGATGTCTGCCCTACACCTCAAGCTCAATCTTGACATAGCTGAGCTGCTTTTCCTCACTGGTAGAGCTTGCCTTCTGCTATCTATCATCATTCACAACACCACAATGCCTCCTGCCAAGACTAACAAGAATCTTGGTGTGATCCTTGACAACTGTCGGGACCAAGAAAATAGAGGAGTTACTCGTAGGGAGCAAAACATTTTATTTACCCAAAATGAATGGACAATGACGCTGGCAAAAGAAACCCACAAAAGGTGTAGCAGCTTAGTAGGACAAACTGGATAAAAAAACAACAACAACTGAGATCAAATAAACAATAATCAAAATACAAAGTAACACAACCAGACCAGCTGACCTCCCTGAATGACACACATTAGTTCAATTACCCTTGGTTTTAGTACAATGGAAGAAAATCACAAAATGTACGTTAAAGATATTATTTCAGGTTTACAATCCAACAGTGCAAATCCCCACAGGGGGAGGGTGTTGGTTTCTTCCAGTCCACAGAGCAACGCAGCATACAGTTGGCTAATTGCACCATATTCTGGTTTAGTAAATTGCATTTGACTGATATGCTGATATTTCCATTTTTGCACTACTGCTGATACCCCTCAAAATACTTTTTTTTAAATGAGCTACAGGCATAAATGCAGGTTTGGAGGAAGGCAATGGCAGAAATGTCATCCTAAATATTGGGAGGTGGATGAATCATGCTTTTGAAGAGGCAAATTTGCCTGTTTACAACTATTGACAGTGAATCAGAAAACACCTGATTATTTGTGGTGATGACAGATTTCCAGTGCATAGACTGACCTCTAATTTTAGGTATTAAAAAAAATCATATGTTCTACCAATGTGATGTATTGCTTTCACACTTACAACAGCTGTGAGTACAGGGAATGGATTATTACAGTGTAGTGTTTGATACAGAGAGCTTTTCCATAGGCTTTCTGTGTAAATGTTCCTCTAACACGGATTTACTTTGATGGGGCACATGATATGCTCGTGTTGCAGATTACAGATTAAATTCATCCCTTTATCATTTGACAGTTTCATAAACCATCTAAGCATCTGCTTGAATTACTGTTTGGGATCATCTCAGGGGAATGTGTGAGGTTTTACAAAGCCTTGCATTATTTGTAGTTTTAAAGTATGTGTTAATGTTACTTGCATACTTGCATGTGGTTTTGTGTTTATGTGTGTGTGTGTGTGTATGTGTGCTTGCATGTCTTTGCATGAACATGTGTTTGCTTGGGAATGTGCATGCTTCTCTGTGTGTTTGTGTAACAGATATTCTCACGAACACACACCTTCCTGTATATTTGATGAGTTTCTGTGCCCCATCAGTCTTGCCCTCAGTCCTTGAACACTGACCCAATGTCCTGTATGTGAATTGGCCATTTCTCCAGGCTCTGACAGCTGGGGGGGGCAGGCTTATCACACCCTGCCTGGGCAGACAGCTGGTCCTTTCCCTCGGCCTGCCCTCTAACAGTGGAGCCTTGTGCGGTATCTGCTTCTTCTGAATGTCTGCACTCATATAACTACCTCAGACTCACATCAGAGGTTTCACTCTGTTTTGGGCTGCTTGCTCTCCTTCCCTCTGAGGGTCGGTCTGTTTATCTGTCACACGTTTACACCTCTCCTTTGTTTATGTTTTCCATCTCTCCACTTCCTGCAAGAGTGCTGGCAGGTTATAAACTCTGCCACTGCAGAGAGACAAACTCGCCGCACTGTAAATATCTCGACACATTCGGCAAAAATAATTAATAATAATTAATAGGAATCAGTATGATTGGTACTGTTGACTTGCTTCTTAAAGAAGAATTGTCATACAATAAGAGTTGTGCTACCTGGTCTTAAGTGTGTTTGCCAAGGCCTTGTTACTCTAACCCTAAAATGCATCACACTTTCCTCCCCTAGAAACTCTAATCAGTGAAGAAAAAACACATCACACATTCAGTACAGATATTTGTCCTTTGTGGTATTGTGTGGGTGTGGTATTCTAACCTCATATTTAGGAATGTGTCAGTGTGTATGTTTTGTTATGACCGGAATGAGCTTGTTGGTGGAAATAAGCACCTTGGACAGGGTTGAACTTGCATACAGAAGCATGACACCATGTCAAGTCCAGTCGAGGAATGCAGAGGAATGCTAATGGTGCTAAATTTAAGTTAGCCGCCTAAATCATGAGATGAGGAACGGGTCGAGTCCTCCACAGAGGAGAAGGCTGGAGGGAGATCAGTCAGGCTCGGCTGGCTACATGACGGATCTCAGAGGTCAGAGGACAGTGCTCGTAACGGTCTGAGCAGAATGAAGATGCATCAGTGCAGCATGCGGGGGAATGTAATGACTTATCCTTCAATATAAAGAGGCAGAGGCAAGAGAGCAGAAAAAGAAGCAGGATGGAAGAAAATGGAAAGATCAATCAGGTATAATAGAAACAAATGAATCCCGTCACACTCACAGTATTTTTGCAATTACAGTAAATGACCATTCATTGTATAGTGAAGCCGCTGTGGGATGCAGATCTTAATGTATCACATGTAACAGAATGTTGTACATTTTGTTGCTGAGGCGGTACCTTTTTGCCTAAAAAAAATAAAAGCTAATTGAATTAAACTTGGAACGCAAACATATGTTGTCCCTTTTGTCACATTTCCCTTCATGAGTGAACAAATCCTTCATCACAAATGTAATTCTAGCTTGTATATAAATCTATAAAATATAGATTATAAAATCCAGAAAATATATAAATATGTCTGATCACTACTATTTAGTGTCACTGAAGTGCACTTGTCCATGGAAAGACCACACTTACACTCAGGTTTTACGATGAGGATATGGAGGGTTTTCATCTCATCAGCGGTTGAGGTTTTGGAGTGATGGCAGCGCAATCATTATGTTCAACACATTATACACTGAAAAACATTTGCCGCTCAAGATCTAGGCCGATGAAATGAAATAACCCATCGCGACTCCATGAAGCCAATAACCTGCTAGGGACGCTCAACTGTATCAGCAAAGATTAGACACTCAATAATTCATCAAAAGCCCTTCAGATAAGAACTACTGCGCTGTGGTGGATACACATTGTGATACACACAGTGACGACATGTAACTCATTGTGAAAGAGTGTTTTCTACCAACATTAACTGGGGAATATATAGATTTACCAGAGTAACTTTAGGATTACTGTCCCACTGGTTGCCAGGCATTCACCACAGTTGGTAAATGTACACAGAAATATGGCACATTGAGAAATTGCAGAATTTGAACACAGAGGCTGCCAACATACAGCAGATATTTGCTTGGAGCATGGACCATGCAAACCCTTTAAACCCTTTATTTTCCCTTTATTTATCTTATTTCTCTTTTCAGACCAGTTGTAAGCCACCTGTACATTTCTGTATTTGAGCCCCAGTAGCATAATTTGCAGTGCCTCTGCCAACATGAAGAGCGGAGTATGTAAGAAGAACGATTATGAAAGAATTTCGGCTTAGAAGATGTGTACGGATGTCAGGCCTTGCCTTTAATCTTTGATGTCTGTTAAATGTAAATCCCTCCCAGAGGTCATGTGTTTTTCACGCATGTGGGAACATGTTTTGTCAATTTCAGCTACTTTGAATATGTTACAATCATGACGTGTGTGTGTGTGTGTGTGTGTGTGTATTCCTTTGTTCTTTGTCTTCTTTTACCAACTGTTTGATTCAGCGTTTTCAGATGTCAGAGAGGAAGTGGTTTTTATTTCAATGTATTGACAGGAACCACATGACTACTGTAACCCTTTCTAAAACTTAACACAACTTTTCATAATTCATCACCATCATTGTATTGGGACACACAATACTGACTCGTTCCATTCAAGGGCGTACCATAACCTCCATGTGCAAACCTCTGCCATTGAGCCTCGGTGTGGAAAAAAACGCACAGGTCATCATAATTGTGTGTACATTTTCCTGGACGACTGTGATTTATTGTGGTTTCTCTTTCTTTCTCACTCTCTCTCTTTTTCCATTTTCCCCCTGCATGGCCCTTCCTCTCGCACGTGAATTTGGAATGTAAACGAACAGCCTCGGGGTCAAAAAGGAAAAGGTTACCCATTTTCAACAAATGCTCAATATGCACATTTCAAAGGAAACTAGCGCTATCATGCTGTGAGTAGGCGCACGGTTTAGAGAATTAACCCAGATTCCTCAATGGGAGGGAGAGCAGGGAGAAGATAGAATTATTTTGATTTTGTGAACTAGAGCCTCAGAGATACTGCACACAATGTACATGTAACAGATACACATGCACTCTTCCATGCAGGTACATTACAGTACAGTATATGCTTGTGTGTTCTCTTTCCCTTTGTCTCTCTCTCTCACACCCACACACACATACAGATGTGCACACATCCCAATATTCCCTTAAGGCCTTTACACAATAACAGCTTCATCCTTTCTATTCATTTAAGCTTATTATGTTTGCTTAGCTCTTGTTTTCTTTTTGCAATAATGAAACAATAATAATCTGTTTATTTGATGCCTGCCATTCCGTCAGTTATAACACCCTGCAGCTGAAGGTGAAAATGGATCATTTCACTTTGTGTTTACTTGTCACTCCAGTTTTACCTGCTGGTGTGACGCATTCAGTGCTCCAGATCAGTGTTACACACAGGTGCAGGGAGGAATGGCTGTAGCTGTGTATTTATGTAGCTTCCTTAGGGGTAATTGAGGATACTTACACATCTAAAGCCCCACATATTACAAAGATACCCTCACTGTACCCTCACTAGGGTGATAAGACGGGAATGGGGTCAAGTGGTGCACATTGACAAATTACAAATACACTGACAAAGTTCAAGTGACTGATTCTGAAAATCAGATTGAAATGTCTGTCAGCTGAGCACTGGATTCTCTAGAGACACAAAGAGCATTGCATACATATTGTGTGTGAAAACACAGACCAAACACAGACCAACACATATACACTGCTATGTGTGAATGTATATAATGTATACACACAGTGGCACACTGAAAATCTATTTTTTGATAGAGAATTTCAGACTTTCCCTACCCCCAAGCTCTCTTCCAGAGGGAAAAGGCAATGCACTGTTAAATCCTTAATGAAATTTTTTGTGCTGTATTTTTTTGCCTCTTGTAGGGCCGACTACCATGAACATATTGTTCTTGATTGTGACTGTGACTAAGGTTGCCCTACACCATCCACAGTATACTAGCCTGACATAATTATCATGATAATGATGATAATGTCATCTATTGAAAATGTTTTCATAGTGACTCCACCAACACCAACAACAATTACTGTACGCACAAAATTGCCGCAGCAATACTAAGCATCCCCTTGCAACCAATGTAACATGGATTATGAGGTAAGATGAAACAGGATGAAACTTTAATGATCTCTGTGGGGAAATTAGGTCGCTGCAGGAGCAAATAGTAATAGGAAAATAGAAAATAAATACTGCAAATTGGGGGTATTTAAACATAACACAACCAATGAGTACAACACTAGATCATATTAAGTAGAAATATATGAATGAAAAGATAAAAATATGAATTGCAGCATGTATGAGGGTGTGAGAAATGACATGAGAAAAGACATACTGAGACAAAGAAAATAGGAATGAAAAAAATGTACGATGTGGAAATATACCAGAAATATTAAATATATGCAATAGATAATACATACAAAGAAAACAAATATGTGAATTTACAATATGGCACATATTTCACATACAGAGAATGTGCAGAAAAATACAGACATACTGTATGTGCAGATCAGGAAACTGCAAGGATGTCGGGCGGTGCGAGGAAAACCATCTGCAGCTCAAAGGCAGTAAGACAAAGAAGCAGGTTGTGGATGTCTGATGGAGCAAGCAGCCGCTGACCCCGGTCACCATCCTGGGTGAGGAGGTGGAGCTGGTGCTCTTCTACTGGTCTGACAACGCAGAGGCACTGTACAAGAGAGGGCAAAGTAGACTGTTCTTCTTTAGGAGGCACCGATCTTTCAGCAGACTACTCAACATCTTCTACCAATCAGCTGTGGCCAGAGCGCTGTCTTGTGCTGGGGAGGCAGCCTTCAGGCACGGGATGCAGGGAGGATTAACAAACGGGTGAAAAATCTGGCTCTGTTGTTTGGGTGAGCCTGGTCTCCCTGGAGGCGGTAGCAGTGGGGAGGATGAGGACTGAACTTCATCCTAGACAACACCTCCCACCCTCTTTATGATGAGCTGATGCAGCTATGGAGCACCTTCAGCCTCCTCCTCATCACCCCAAGGTGCAAAAGAGTGTCATATGAGCTCCCATAATCCGTTAGCCATCAGATTGTACAACGTTTCCTGCTCAAACAGCTGTAGCCGGAGGCAGGCTACATCCACTATCTATTCAAAATATCCTGGACTGCATTTTTGCATTCCTTTGATCTGGACTAATCTATACATCAGCTTTCAGTTTCCTGGTCTGCATGTATCTCTTTCTGAACATTATCTGTATGTGAGATGTGCATCATATTTGCTTTGACGGGTCTAGAGCTGATACATACAGCATGTACAGAATAGGATAAAGGAAAAGTAGGAGAAAAGAAGGCAATGGGGGTTGTTGAGGTGAAAGGAGTGATTTTTGTATTCATTACCTCGCCCCCCCCTCCACTTCTGGACAGGTGGCTCTCACAATAAGACCTGCTGAGTGAAGTACTTGTGTGAGATTAATAGTTATGATAAGACTGTAATGAGAGACTGCAGAGGGTAAAGGAGGAGGAGGGGGGGTACAAGAGAAAGAGACATGCTGCAAGAGAGACCAAGGGAGAGAGAGAGAGAAAGGGCAGACCTTGAGAGGGAAGCCCACCTGGCCGTCTGCCAGTGAGATGTCAGCGGCCTCTAGATTAGTGGCTATACATTACCTCAGCCTATTAAAATCTTACACACATTGATTGATGCCGACGGCCTGACCAGAGGGCGGTGCCTGTGTGGGCATTTGTGTCCGTCTTCATTTAGGCCTGGCTGCCTCCGCGTCAGATTCCTACGGCCAAAGTCCTACAAAGTGCGTGACTTGAGGTTTTTCTGTGACAGGTGTTTTTTAAGAACCACTCTAAAAATGACAAAAGGGGAGAATAAACCAGGAAAGGTGGTGGCACTTTCATTGCTATGAGTTTCTCAGATCTGTGAAAACCACTTTGCAAGCCCCTCATCCAATTTCTTCATCTGTCATAGTTCCTTTAATGGCCAGAGGAAGCGAAATCAGAGGGGACGCTGGTGTCGCAGCACAGTGAACTTCAATGAGACATGACCTCCCTTATAATAAACCCCC